>CAWVQA010000992.1:7500-77500 GCA_963932145.1 Acanthosepion lycidas | reverse complement strand
GACCCTTCCAAAGCTGTTTCTCGTTTTCCAAATGTGTCACTTGCTTTACTTATTTGCAAGCACACCTTGTCAAAGGTTCCAGTCATGCTTAGTGTGCTGCCCAAGTACACAAATTTCCCGACTACATCCAGTCTCTGACCATATACATAGATTATGGGTACTTGATAGGGCTCCGCAGGTGCTGGCTGGTATGTAACTGCTTCCTTTAGACTGATTGTTAGTCCCAACGCTGTGCATGCTGTTTCAAAGTCATCCATCAAGAGCTACATCTTAGCCTCCATATGAGTCAGCATAAAGCAGATCCCAAACCAAGTTCATCAAGACCTTTGTGTTTGCAATTAGACGCCTGATGTTAAATAACCTCCCGGAAGTTCTACAGCAGATGTATACACCATCAAAACAATCATTGAAGGCCATCATAAACACTAGAGAAATACAAAGCAAATAGTGTTGGTGCCAGTATATCCCCTTGTTTCACACCACTTTCCACTGTAATTGGTTCTGCCAGTTTCCCCACAAAATTCACAACAGCATTCATATCCTCTTGGAAGAAGCCTCAGTATAGATATAAATTTGTCAGGACAGCCAAGTTTTTTTTTCAAAATCACCCAAAAAGCTACCCTATTCACAATATCAAATGCTTTAGTTAGATCAATAAATACTTGATACAAGTTCATTCACTGTTCTATACATTTCTCCTACAACTGTCTTGCTGTAAAAACCATATCCACTGTTCCATGCCCATTTCTGAACACATACCGAGACTCTGGTAGAATGTCATCAGCAATGTGTTTCAACATTCTGTCCAACATAATTCTATATAACACTTTCCCCGATGACCGACAGTAATGCAATGCCACGATAATTCCCACAATCATCATTTGAACCCTTTCCTTTGTACAACACAATTAATGCATCTCACCAGTCCTGTAGAACAGACTTGTCACCCCAGACCATCTGCTGTAAATCAGTGAGATTTCATTATGTTAGGCCCGCCACACTTGAAAATTTCTACCTGAAGTCAATTGTTACCAGGTGACTTTCCAGTATTCAGTTTTTCAACAGCAGCTTCAACCTGCTCTAGAGAAGGAGCATCTGTCAGAAGTCCTTTAACTGGTCTACTGCGGATGAACTATAGATCAATGTCAGATTGTCTATTCAAAAGCTCATCAAAGTGCTCTCTCCATCTGTGGAGAATATCGACAGGGTCTCAAAAAAGCTTACCATTTTTTGAATGCTAAGGCATGATAGAACATGATGGTCCGTACACTTAGTGTAAACGGTAGTACAGTAATTTTGTGTCATTAGTGTTGGAAGCAAGCTGTATTTCATCAGCCTTAATCCTCCATCAAGATTCCTATTTGTTACATAATTTTCATTGCACATCAGCTTTCATATTCATTGGATGTCTGTCCACCTTTCAGCACCACAGCATCTAAGGCTCAATTTAGTATCAAGTAAGAACTGAATCTTAGTGTCATTCTCATCAAACTAGTCTTTACGTTTACATTCACAGTGCTCTAACATCTTCTCACAGGCTTCATAAACAGATGAACAACTTGTAAGCATCCTGTGTGTTTCCACAAAGAATGCCTTCTATCGCAGTTACAAACTCTTCCTTCACCATCTCATTTTTCAGATGACCTACATTTAACTGTTTTTTGAATACTGACATCACCATCCCTTGTTTTCGGTTTAACCACAAATCAAACTCTAACCAACCGGTGATTGGTCCAGCATTTGATACCATGCATAGGGCAGACACCACAGAAACCCTTCATGTCATGCTTTCTTACTAATTCATAATCATATGCCATTGCTTTGAGCCAGGAAGCATCCAAGTGTTCTTGAATTTGTACAAAACATGGTGACCTGGAAGCCCATCTATGAGCAGAACTGAAGCAGTAGCAAACCATAGCTATTGCCCTTTCCTACTCCATGTCTTCCTATCACAGACCAGGTTTCAAAATCTCTCCCTACTCTAGTGTTAAAGTCACCAAGAATGACAAAATTGTCTATTGAGGGTATTCTTTGAACCACTTCACACAATGCTAGATAGAAAGCAACCTTGTGTCCCTTGCAAGAATACATAGTCGGAGCATACATGCTCATGAGTCACAAAATGACCTTTGATCAAAGGGAGCCTCATCATCAATCTGATCACTAACTCTACATGGAAGTCGTCACGGCAAAAGCCACACCAGATTCCCTTTTACACCCATCCGCTCACTCGTCTCAGTGTCATTATGCTCATTTCATATCTTTGAAGCTTCTTTGCTACATGACAGACCCATGCTCAGGATGCAAAATAGATGACTGTAAGTCCAACAATGTCCCAACATTCCAACAGCCGATGTTGGCTTACATTTTTCTGCAGTAGCAGGATGACAACCAGGTCCAGTGACACCTGACAGGCCAGACCCTTCTACAACTAGTACCAGAGCCCTTATTGCCATTGATGCTAATATCATTAGAGACCTACATTGAATGGGTTTGCCATTTTTGGCTACAGCCAGCCTCTGTGTTAAGAAACAGTAAGGTTCTGAAGTTTTCAAGTAATGCCTGTATGTGAAGATTTTTGAAGTGAGGAAACGAAACCAATCCCATTCTTTGAGCAACTGCTATCTTGACCCAAAAAGAACAAGTCTGCATCTCAGGAGGTATTAGGTTGGTGCAAAAATAATGACGTAATAATGTCGTTTTTTGACGTTAAAAAACAACATTATTACGTAATAGTAGACACTACAGGTGTTTTCCGGTAGTTTTCCTTCTCTTAGAGGTCTGTCAACACTACTTCCAACAGCAAGGCCTCTGATCATCAGGATGTTTTGAGGAGTGTGGAACTACTTAATTGCTGCGGGTCCCAGAAATTCTCATTATACACATACATACACAATACACACATGGTTTAACCGGAAAACCAACCTTTTTTAATTTCATATTCACATCATGAAACCACATCAAAATTTTTTTACAAAACCGAAATCATTCAGTTTAGTGCTATCACTACTGAATGACTATATCCAAAGAAACAGTATTGAAATGAGACTTTCATTTGTTACTAAAATTAAACTTTATCAACATATATACAATTGTAAGAGAAAGATTGAACAAAAATGTTAAAATCATTTAATTGACTAGTTCTAGGAAATAAATGTGAAATCTATTTCTTTACAAAAGAAATGAAGAAAAGAACGAAAATATGACGACATACAACACTTGGAAATCAGAATGTTTTCAAATAGAAAATAAGGAAAATATGAAATGATGTCTGAAATCTATCTGTTTGATTGTTTTCTAGGAAGCCAGTATTTGGTTGGTGTTTATACTGTTCTGCCTATAAAATTCTAATTAAGGAAGATTTTATTTTTACAAATATCTCTGGTTTTATCTGGTGAATACACTTAAGTAAGAAGAATATATTAAAATGATTAAAATAGTTTTTAATTTCGGTTATAAAATGTGTATCTAAAAAAGAATAGGTGATTTGGAAATATACGCCTAAAATGAAATTAAATGCTTTTAATTATTTTTTATATTTAATTTTAGGTGTATTCGCTAGATAAAAACAAATTTATTCAGGAGAAAAAACAACTCATTGATTTTGCTTGGTTAGAAGAAATTTATTTGCAAAATCCCAGTAGCAGTCAACTGGCAACCAGATTTTTTTTTTTTTTTTTTAAATACGGCAATATGCCATATTTTTTAATTATTTTAAACATGAGGGGTTTCATTTTTTGGCTTTTTAAAAAGCACATAAACTAATTTCTGGAGAGCTATACCATTTTTTCTCTCAAATGTGTTGTCCAAAGAAACAAATAGATAGTTTATATGACGATTTGTTTCATATTTTACAAATTTGTTTATAAATATGATAGTTATAGTTGACAATTTAATAAACTTTAATCTAAGTCATGAATTCCATGACTAAATTACCTCTAAAGCCTAAAAACTGACTTCAGGTGAACAATTATTACCCACCCCAATTCTCAGTTTTTCAATTACAGTGGCCTTTAATGGATGTCTATAAATTTTTATTACCCTTCCTTAAAACCAAATACTGACTGCTTACGCACAAGTTAACAGGCTTCCACAATGACGGACATATCAAAAAACATGCAAAAGTTGAAAAGTATATGGGTTTTTATTTTACATGACAAGACAATGAGAAGTTCATTGAAAGTCCACATGTATTATCAGTTGCACTTTTTTGCTGCTTCCTTTATAATTTTTGAATGAATTTGCTTCCATGGGTCAAAGAAGAAATGAACATCTTTCTGATTGTCTTTTCTAAATGAGTGTACAGTTTCAAGAATATTAATAAAGATTGGTCACTTTGATTTTGTGAAACAAAGTAACATACAAAATTTAGTCTCAGAGAGGAAGGTAGGGGGGGTCATCATATTTCACATTTTTGGCTGTTCAAAGTAAAATATCGTTTTAACTCGCCATAAAAAAAAAACAAAACAAAAAAAACAATGAATACAAGCACATACAAATTACATATTTACAAAGATTATTTTATTTATTTCCAGCCATACTAATATTTTTAAGATTTGACCACAAATGCATGAAAAATTGCAACTTGAACAAACTAAATTGCAAATTTATCAATCTCAAACAAAAACGGGTATCATTACAGAAGAAAATGAATGTCATCCTCAGAGAGCAAAAATACAAAATTAAAACCGGAAAAACAGAATTGAAAACTGTAGTATGAAGGAAAAAAATAAAACCAGAAACCAGTACTGAAACAAATTATCAAAGCGACCAATATATATATATATATATATATATATATATATATAATTGGAGAAGCACGGCCAGAGAGGGTTTCCCATACTTATGCCATCAGTTTGTGTGTAAATGGTACCATTCTGGCTAATAAAAGGAACTCTCAAGTGGTGCAAGCAAGCAATAGTTTTCTTAAAATGTTGTGTTTGGTTTGTGGAGGTGGAATTAAAATATTTTTATACACTGAATTAATGATAGCATCAACAGTTTCGGAGAAAAGAACATCAGTAAATAAATTCTCTACATGAAGTGATGTAAGAATGCCTTGGTTTGTTTTTACTTTGGGGCTTTTATTTGGAGGAATTCATAGGTAGATTTAATAATGTTAGAGTTAACTAACTATATATGCACAAACATATGCATACACAAACACAAACACACACATATATATATATATATATATATATATATATATATATATATATATACACACACACACACTACTCCCATTGGATTCAACGTATGAGGGTCAAGCAGATCAGTTACTAAGAATCCGACAGACTGACATCAGCACATGAGATTTGAATATAGTGTTGAATTTGTGCAGAACCATCCACACTTTTTGAAGAGTCAAATACAGAGACATGGTACAGTATATGCCACAAGGTCCCCAAACAACTCACTACAGGTTTTGAATTCAGAGCTGTCCTTCTCCTAGACAAGTTGCCATACAAGGCTGTAGAACCCAGTCTGTCCTGGTATTTATCCAGAAGAGGGAAAAGAGGATTCATACCTTTACCAAGAGTATTAGCATGTAAATAAATGTACTGGATTCGCCTGGAATTCAAACTTGGCTCTCCGATTCCATCCCTTATATATATATATATATATATATATATATACACACACACACGTGTTTGTGTGTGTGTGTGTGTATGTATATATATATATTATATATATATATATACACACACACACACATACATACATATTACACGAGTCATTCATACAAAAAACAAATATAGATATTAATGATTTAAACGGCAAGAATACATCTTCGCAAACAATTTCAATAAGGTACACTAACCCCGAACCTGTATATGAATGATATGAGCCCTGTTTATAAATTCCAGCTGCATAAGGTCTTTTTAGTTTTTACAAGCTTTCGTCTGTTCCTACAGACATCCTCAGGTATGGAAATAGATTTGTTCTTGTTTTTACTTCTCAGTAATAAGAGGACAACGAAAATAGAGATGTAATCAGAAAAAATGCTATGAGAAATGTGTTATTGTTTTGGAATATTGTCTGTAGGAACAGACGAAAGCTTGTAAAAACTAAAAAGACCTTATGCAACTGGAATTTATAAACAGGGATCATATCATTCATATACAGGTTTGGGGTTGGTGTATCTTATTGAAATTGTTTTTGAAGATGTATTCTCACCATGTAAATCATTAACCTCTGTATTTGTTTTTATATGAATGATTCATGTAATTATAAATTGAACTGCACCTATAATCGAAATATATATATATTATACACGCACATGTAAAATATTTTGGTCATTAAAGCAAGGACAATCTAAAAGATACCCATATAAACACCACAAAAAACATTTCTTAAATATTTTGTCATTTACCATATAACAGAAATGAAGAAAGGTTTTAAGTTCGGAATTTTCAAGCACATTATATATATATATATATAAAATAAAAAGAATTAAACTCTAATATTCCATGGTCATAATTTATTCTATTGGAATCATAAATACGATCCAATTCATCAGGAAAGCAGAAAAAAAAAAAAAAAAAAAAAAAAAAAAAAAAAAAAATTTGTAAGAGTGTATGTATGAGAGTGTGGGACGAATGTTAGAATAAATGAAAGCTATAGGGAGGGATAACACTAGAGAAGAACAGGAAGGTCTAAAGATGAAGTGGGGGATTAAAATTTAACAGAGAGAAGTTTTAAAGAGGGGAGTCAAAGACGGTTTAAGTGAGAGAAATATGAATATTCTCGGATGTCTAATACATTAAGGATACATTTTGTGGTGACATACACACAATAGACGATCTAATCTTAAAGATCAGAACATGAGAGAGGGAGAGGTAAAGAAAAGAAAAAGGGGTGGGGAAACTAAAACTGAAGGGCATTTATAAAAGGGTTGCTGTGTAATCAAGAAAATTTGACAAAAGTAATATTGACTACAGGTTACAAATCAAATATAAACATAAAAAAAAAAACAACGATTATCTAATCTAGCAAGGACCTATATTTCTATGTTCAAAACCCATACGTATGCACACATACACAATAATATTTATGTTTACACATACATACCTGCATGTGTGGAAATCATCAACCTGAATGCTTGCCTCTGCCCGAGATTGGTAATTGAAATTAGACCCTGGGTGCCACTTGAAATTACCAGGGCAGATAACATTTTCCCTGCACCCAGATTTATTAATCTGGTCAATTGTTTCCAGGTAGGTTATAATGCAGAAAAGCAAGAAACGTTTCTGATCACAATTCTTATGACCAATGAATGTGTATGAATGTTTTTTAATGAGGTATCGTTTCATGGACATAAACTTTCCTGGTGAGTAGAAATTATCTGTTATGTCAAACAGTGTTCATTGAGAATGTGGGTCTTTCTGCATGTTGGATCTAAGAGGGAAAAGACTGGCATTCAGTTCTTTTTGTCTTGTCTTGCTTGAGGAGGAAGTGACAGAGGGTGTTTCTGTTCAGTTGCTTGCTATTTCAAAATCAGCAGTAGCAGTTATTTATATATCCATTGAGTGGTTAGTGGATTTTTAGTTTCAGGTTTGCCTGCCAGAATAAGTATTGTTCCGGTAGGTCCTCTTCGGTGAACAGGTATGATATTGAAAGACCGAAAATGTGAGCCTGTGTTCCCTTAGGAGTGTATTCATACACACAAATATATATATATATATATATATATATATATATATATATATATATATATATATATATATATATATATATAGTGGTTGCCAACTCTTGCATCCGAGTATGGGCATTACTACATTTCTTTTTGGAGAATATCTACTGATGTGATGAATGAATATTGCCCCTTAAGTCCAGCTAGGGACCTACACTGGCACAAACAAGGTACTTAAAAAGTTCAATAGTGGGTGGTACATTATCATGCAATTTAAAATGTTCCAGAAAACTGCTTCTGAACCCACATATCTTTCTACAAATATCACATTTCAATTGTTGGACATCTACAGTTTTATAATCAATTGTTACTTTCCGTCAGTGCACTATCAATTGACTCTTTAGGCCAGTCATCGACAAACACACTACCACAAACTGTACACGTCAGATTGAGCTGCCTGCAGGTGCCTTCAGGAAGTTCAACAGGGAGATGCTTTTATGCACATTTGTGTGCCACCTTTTCTCATCTTCAAAGTGATGCCTTCTACTACTAACAACCTCATTCCAAACATTGCGAGCAAATGCACATTCTTCCCAGTACTTACAAGGAATGTTGCATTTCTTCAGTGCATACTTAATGCAACCCCTGAAGTGCATCTTAGGTTTGACATCATTTCTCTTCCCTGTTCGCCGCTCACCATAAAACAATTGAAATCACTGAAATTCTGTGCCGAGACCACAGATGTTTATTCAGTTTTCCAAATGATTCACTAACTTTTTGTATATGGCTAGAAATTTCCACATCAAGATCACGGAACATGCTCAACATTCTCCCAAGATACAAATGCGCAAACAGCCTTCAATCTTTTACCATAGACAAAGATGCTTGGTTCACTGCTGTCTTTTTCAAACTAAGAGCCAATCCCAATGCAGTGTATGCATTAGGAAAAGCATCCATGAGATGCTGCATATCTCTTTCCAATTGAGCCACAAGATAGCAGTCATCAGCATATAGCAAATCCCTTTGAACTTTTGACTTTGCACCAAACCACCTGATGTTAAACAGCCTTCCTGTTGAATGAAAGCGAATGTAAATACCAAGGTTGCAGTTCTTAAAGGACTGTTCAAAAATGATAGAGAAGTACAGAGGTAAATAGGGTTGGAGCTGGAATATCACCTCGCTTAACTCCATTCTCAACTATCACCAGTTCAGATAGCTTCCCAGCAACATTAACTCATGCCTTCATATCATAATGAAGCAAGCAAAGAATGGAAACAAACCTTTCAGGACATCCTAGCTTCCCTAAAATATTGCACAAAGCCTTTCTGTTTACATTACCAAATGCCTTTGTCAAGTCAAAAATACCTGGTAGAAATCCATATTCTGCTTGACACTTTACTTGCAGTTTGTCTGGATGTGAAGATCATATCTACAGTGCCCCACCCTTCTCTAAAGTCTGACTGTGACTCTGGAAGAGCTTCATTAGCTATGTAGTGCAACAAGCAATCTAGCAGAACACCACAGTGATATGTCACAAGAATTTCCAGTCATCCCTGCCCTCCTTGCCTAAAACAACTATGACATCTTTATAGTCATCCAGAAGACTGTCATTGCTCCAGACATCCATCTACAACAAATGAAGGAGATGCAAAAGACTTTCTCCTCCATGCTTTTTAAAAATCTCTGAATACAGCCCATCCATTTCAGATGAATTTCCACCATTAAGCTTTCTGACATCACTTCTCAAATATTGGAGGCTCTGCGAGAAATTCTTTTACAGGCTTTTCAGATATAGACCTGATAAATTCTTCAAAAGAATATTGAGATCTCTAAGAAGTTTTTTTTTTTTTCAATGCTTAGCCCTTAGAGAAACAACAGGTGAAGTAGAAGGCCCGTAAACTTCAAAGTAGCTTGTACAAGGCCTTACTATCTCTCACATCTGGCACAAACTCTATTTCATCAGCTTTGTCACTACCATTTGTTCTTCATTGTGTGCAAATTTCACTGCATATCAGCATTCATTGTCTTAAACCTGGCCTCAATTTCCTCCTGATCACCAGGTAAATCACTATGAAGCAATGAAGAGTGTAGTTTTTTTCTTTTATATATAAACAGTAAACACTGTTACTGTGCAGTGTTTTTAGTTAGTGTTACATATTAGATTTTTCATTAAACCAAAAGTTTTAATTCGCATGGACCAAATTAAGTACAATATTGGGCCTAATTCGAAACAGTTATTTCAAATTGGGGTACGATTTTGGACAGAATTAAATAGAATTGGACTTATTGGCTACGTTAGTAATCATTTAATAATCGCAAGAAAATACTTTTTGCGTGCTCAAGGTTATCATCGCTAATACAATATTTTTGTTAGAGAGGGGAAAAAAAAAAAAAAAAAAAAAAAAAAAAAAAATCAACATCTGAGTGATAGAAAATTAAGAAAATAAGAAAAAATATGCAGATTGATTTCTATGGATAAACCGATTAAAAAAAAAAAAAAAAAAATTCTGGCATCAAACCAAAATACATGGAAAGTAAATATACGGTGGTTTGCAGTTGGAAATGGTGGTACAAAATTAAAATACAGTAGCATCCGAAAATCATTTGTTCCTTATATCGATAAAATCAAAAGGTGAATGGCCAAAATATTTTACACAAGTAGCTGTTTTTTTTTGTTTTTTTTTCCTACGACCATCAGGTATTGTTAGCTTAAATTTTTTTTAAATCGTTGAAATTTCTATAAAGAGAATTTCGGAGATAATTGTATCCTACTTCCCTTACGATTCTTAACAAGTGTCAGAAGCACTATAATATTCTCATATATAACCGGAATATTTGATTAAAAAAAAAAAAAAAAAACAAAAAAAAAAAAAAAAACACACACATTTAAAAACTGTTTTGTTTTTTTTGTTTGTTTTTTTTTTTTTTAAAGTAGCAAGACTTTCGGTTATTCCGCTGTCTGCGGTTTCTTGACCCAGAATGTTTACTACTTAATTCAAGAACTCAACTCAAACGACTATGAAACGAAGAAACAGCACTGAGGAAACAAAAAATAAAATTACTGAGCTAATACAAAATATTACCTAAACAAAAAAACAGACTCCTGAAGAAAACCAAGATTTAGACTAGAGAGTCGATTGAAACGTAACTGTTTTTTCGTGTTTTTTTTTTGTTTTTTTACTAGATTTCAATACTAGAAGATAGCTGAAAAGCAACATAACCTTGAACTATTTCGTTAAAACTTCTGATATATATATATATATATATATATATATATATATATATATATATATATATCTCACACAGTTATTGTTACGTAAATATGTAGGCTTTCTTAATATGGTTATCTCCCTTTAATTCAATTCTTCATTTAAATAACTTATCAAGTAAACAATATGGATCCAGCCAGTAGCAGATACAAGTGTCTGCCAGGAATAACAATATCATTTCCAATTGTATTTAAATAAAACTTTTCTTAGTACTTGCTTCTGGATACGCATTTTAAAACTCGGTAAACTCATAGTTTGAATATTAAGTATTGGTTTTTATAAGCAAAAATAATGGTTAAAACTAAAAGAGGGTTGGGAAATACGACAGTTTTTACAACAAAAACACTAGGAGCGAAAGAAAAAAAAAGATACAGAAGTACAAATTAAAACATGGATATCTGTAAGAAAAAAAATCATAGCATGTTAGTTTTTTTTTTTTAAGATAATTGCTTTGAAAAAGTTTCAAAAGTCCAGAAATAAAAATTCTCTTGACAGACTCAACAATCATTGAACAACGGCAAAAATGCAATGATGTTTACTTTTTTAACGAGGTACAAGAAACATGTTCAAATTAGCATTTTGAACGTATTTATATTCAGTATAAAAGTTATTTTATTTGACAAGGTAATATCACAAAGTTGACGTTCGGCTTTGTAAAAGAAATTAATAAAAATAAAAAATATAATTTATATACTAACTGCAACATTTAAAAAGGCTTCGCTGAGTAACACAATGTATGGGGCCCGCGAAAGCCTGCAGCGTTTTTTTTTTAAAGTGATGGGAGAATTAAAGTAAAGAATAAAAGTTTGACCTTGACTTTCACTTTAGTAAGAAAAAAAAATTACTCTCAAAAAATGAGTTAAATTCAGGTTATATAGTACATTTTTTTTTTTACACCTAATTCAAAATTCGATAAAATTCTTCATCTCAAACACGAACCATTCCTCTACACTGCGAAGGTAATGGTAGTGTTTTATTTGGAGGAACATTTTTCAGATGGAAACAGGCCAGTATATTTGACAATTAATCTGCTCATATTTAATTTAAACTTTTACTACTACACTAAAAGAAAAAAAAAAGCAATTTCTTTGTTAAAGTGATTTCTGTACCTCTCAGAAATTTGTTCTTTCTTTCTGAAACGTTTGAATATGGAACCAAGTACAGTGTAACCCGGATATAAGAGATTTTCTCTGGTCCCAAATTAGAGCCATACTTACCTAAACAAAGACCAAACCCGGATATAAGAGACTTCTCATATGGTCCCGACAACTCTCTTATATCCGGGTTACACTGTATTTCTCGAATTAAACGCCTTTGAAAAATAAATTTTTTTATATTCCAATGTCATTTTTCAACACCGTTGTATTTTTATTCTGCAGAGACAAAGTATTTGCCTAATAAACAATGCAGAAGAAATTAAGGTTTGATAAAAAAAAAAAAAAAAACAATTAAGAAAGCATTGAAGTTTCCCTCCTGCTAAAATCCTTACAAATATAATAAAAATGTGTAGTACTAGAGACTAAAAGACAAAATTAGAGAAAAAATACGCACAGCAGAGGTAATAAATTTTGGACCTGTGTGAAATTAGAAAGTAAGTTTAAAACAAGTTCCTTTGCAAAACTGATATGAGGTTTTGAATTTAAATGTCAACCGCACAGGTTGACTTTTTGTGCGAGCATACTGCCAGGATCGAACTTGTACTCAGTTCGAATTAGCATCTATGCAATATGAAGTAGTAAACTATTACTTGAAAATTCGTCCTGAACTTTCCAAGATAATTCAATAAAACTAAATCATTTTTTTTAGAGTTAGCGCTTGCATAATTTCATAGAAGTAAAACAAAACATTGTTTCAGATGAAAAGTCGAAGGTAAGAAATTTGCTTGTAATTTTTCAACGCAATTTTGAAATTCATCTCATTGCTGTTCGTAACAAAGAGTTCTTTCTAAGTTGAAGAGTTTGAAAAAGTAATGCAATTTTCGAGTTTGAACTGTTAGATTTTTTTTTGTACGGAACTTTAGAGAAATAATTCTTCTTCTGTATGTATAACCTCCTGAGGGTCTACTCTTTAAGGGAAGAGCAATGATAATTCAACAGCTTAAATTCAGAGTCATTGGGTGCAAATAATATTTCTTGAACTTAAATCTCATTTTAAATGTATAAAGAACAAAATTATTCTACTAAATTATTAATTCTACTAAATTTAATAAACTATAGAATAAGAAATTATGTCCTCAAACAACTTGTTTAAATAATTTAAACATAAATCATACTATTTTTTTTTATTGCACTGTTGACGTTTCCTATTTGATATTTTTAATTTTTCGCGCACTTTTGACGTCAGCGATGAAATTAGAAATTACTGCCGACCTATGACATGACAGACTACAGTTCGTAAACGTTGTTTTTATGCAAAAAGTAAAAATTACTTTTACAAAATTCAGTTAATTTTTCCTTAAATTTACTTTGAAACATTTCTAAATTCTATGATAATGAATTTTTAAGAGATTTTTTTTTAAATGTTTAATACATTCTTCGTCTAATGACAGTGTTCAACTGTCATTATGACTAGTGAACGTGCTAGGGAGGCATGGTTTTAACTTTTAAAAAACATTTTACTTTGCATATAGAAATAATTTTTCATACAGATTAGCTATTATATTTCAAATAAAACCAGAAATTAAATGTATTTTTCATAGGGAAGTCTGACTACCTAGAAAAAAAGAATTCCATACAGAAGTTAAACACGTTTTTTTGGTTCAGTCAGTTTGGCTAAAAACACAAATTAGTTCAAAATCAGACCGGAATGTTAGATTATTTTTCAAATTCTAATAAAACTTTGAAAGAATTTATTTTTATGATTTAGGGAAAATGTGAACGGCTTAATTTTTAAAAACATCAGTTAATTAAAAATTATAAAATTTACTAATAACACCAAAATTAAATAAAAACTATGTGCAGTGTAAAAAAATATTCAAATATTTAAAACTTTAACTTCTTCCCACATTAAAGACGTCTTAATTTCTATAGATTTTTTTTTTAGTTTACGAAGTACAAAATACAAAAATATTTAAGACTAAAAAAATTTTTCTCAGTTAATTTGTTAAGTTATGCTAACATACAATTTGTAGCACATAATTATCACAAAATTCTAGCATTCTTTTTACAAGTTCTTTTTTTTTTGTCTAGACTAGAGTAAATCCCAAAACATAAATCAACTTTCTTTTTCCCTTTGTGATTGTCATTCGCAAGAATCCACAATCAGCAAACTTTAGTGTCAATTTTTTTAACACCCGTAATGGACCCCAGAATGAAATATGTTAATGAGCTACTAACCAGTGTTAGTCAAAGTGGAGACAAAATAAAAAGTAACGACTTTAACTATTAAAAAAAAAAAAAAAATGTTACGCCCCCACATACGCACAAAACTTGATATCTGGTTTTGTGTTTGAATTAGGTTCCGAATATAAAACTAACAAACACTTAGTCCACATGTAAGTGCTCAGAAGATACAGCAGTTGCCAACAAATGTAAACACTGGTTTTTATTCTGCTTTTGCTGAGATATTTCCTGTAAGACAAATTCTTAAAACTTTTGTTGTTGGAACATAAATTATTCACTTTTTAATCTAGAAAATTTTTAAGTACCTACGTAAATTTCTTATTTCCGAAGGGTTTAATGCACAATTCAAATACAAACTTATACTTTATATTAATTTATGTTAGGTAGGATAACAATAACATTAAAAACAAAACGATTTTTTTTTAGCATAACTTTAACATTTGAAAATGTAGGCAGCAAAGCTATGTAAAATTATTTTTTAAAAAGTATATTTTCACTGAAAACTTTTCAGTAACCCCCTGTTTGCGCAAATAGAAAATAAAAGCAATCATCTTTTTACTAAAAAAACTAAACTCAAATTTTATGTATTCCGTTTAATTCTCAAAGTTTAACTTTAAAAAATTATGCAAGCCTGTCATACAAAATTAAAAAGTATTTAAATTTAAAATAAAAAATAAAATAAAAATAGTCTAAAAAAGCCTACACTACAAGCCTTTTAAAAGGCTGCTAAGGCCCTAAAACTGAAATAGACAAACCAGAAAATATAATTACAAAAAATAGCTAATGATAGTATTTGTTTCTTTCAGAAAAAAAAAAGAATTTTTAATTGTGTGTGGCTGGCAGGTATTTGCCAAGTTCCGTAGAAGCCTTTTTTTTCCCATCGCAAATTTCCTGGTGAAAACAAGACATTCACAAGTGAAAATAAAATTTCTTCAGTACTTGTCGAGTTCAATATGATCAGTAACTGGACAAAAAAAAATCTCTAAGCAAATAGTTGATTTGTTATCCTGACGAAACAAAACAAGTAGTCAAAGCAAACATTCGACCCTGCAGTTTTTTTTGTTTTTTTTTTTAGGGCAAGTGATAATTTTAATTGTTCACTTAAAGAAAAGAAAATGTAAAAAAAAGGAAATTTAAATGTAAAACAAATGTAGAGAACATAATTTTTAAATATGTTCATTTAAGTTTTTAAACCAAAAACTTTTAGCAATTAAATTTTAATTGCTACAAATTTATTAATGTTTAAAAAAAAAATTATTAAATCACTAAGCGAAAAGAAAGGATGAAGAAAAATGCTTTGAAATATATATAACAAAAATAATTATGTGACTAAATTTTAATGAAAAAAAAAAAGAAAAATGGAGGGAAATTAAATGTAAACTTAAGTTATGTCTTTAGGATTCAGCAAGGGAAGCCACAAATTTGTGAGAGAAACTGTATTTGCTTTTTTTGTCATGAACGAAAACAAAACAATTTGTCAAAAACAACGCATACAGCTATGGCTAATTTCGAGAAGGTAAATTAAGAAATGAAAAATGAATAAAAATAAGAAATAAGTAGTTCAATAATCTAGGCGGTTATTAAGTGGACAGCAACTTAAAAAAACAAAAGAAAATGTAAAAGAAATGGACAGTGATTTTGGCTGGCCGGCCGGCCGGCCGATTGTTAGAAGTTTTTAAAACACGTGGGTGAACAATAGCCAATGTTTAACAAATGATGTATTTACAAAGTTTGGTACTCACAAAATAATAAGAATACTGAGATGGGATTTGATTTTTTCTCCATGATTTAGGCATTTTTTAACACTTTTTCCTTTTTTTAAATGAAAAACATTAATTCTGTTGGAGCGTCGATTATTAGAAAGTAATGAAAGCAAGGCTTTTTGCCAACTGAATCTCTACTATGCGTGCGCATGTAACCTTTGACCTACGCCCGCGAGATTTATTTATGAATTCTGTTCGCAACTGATACAAATAAATTGCGAACATGTCACTTGTTGAGAGACAACTAAATTATCATAAAATTTATGAATTACATCAGTTTTCCCTAAATATTTATTATCATTCAATATGTAATTTTACAAAATAGCAATTTAAATCTTTTTAAAAATCGTTAAATTTTTTTTAAAAGGAAGTTACCAAATTCAGCAAAAATTAAATTATTAAATACAAAAATATGAAAAAAATTGATTTGAAACTGTTTTTAACACTTCAAACTTGTTTATTTTATTTAATTTTAAAGCAACCATAAGTAAAAGTTATAAAAAAAAACAACAAAAACTTTTAATACAAGTTTTGGAATTAAAAAGAGAATTATTAAAAATATGTTAATTTATTTATTTATTTTAAGTTTTTAAGTTAAAAACAGCAATGTGTACTGTACACATCCAAAGAAAAGCGATGGCTTTAAATTTAAAATTTTAAAAAGTTAAAAATGCATTTATTAATATAAATTTTTAATAAAAATGAGAAATATTTCTTGAAGCTTTTATTTTAGTTTTAATTTCAAGCTAAAACAGTTTAATCTTCCCAATAAAGCAATATTTTGCTAAAAATTGATTGGTATGTGTTTCTTTAGTTTTTTTTTAATCGATGATATTGATAATATGACTGATCTGAAATATTTTGAAAATTAAAAATAAAATGTGTTGTGTACAATTTCGTGTTATTTTAATTAACTCAGTCTCTTACTCGACTGCGTTTGTATTTTTCCCTATTGTAAATGATTTAAAATTCTCCCAGCACAACATAATTGTTTTTATTACAAATTCTTTCAAAAAAATATACTTTTCTGAAAACTTTATTTGTTTAAAATAAAAACTAATGTAAACATTAAGGCTTTATGAATTTTTTTGTTGTAGTGCTTAATGATTAAAAGCACTACAACAAAAAAATTCATAAAATTAATTGTATAAAATGAAAATAAAAAAATTAACAAAGATTTTCTAAAAAAGAAAAAAGAAATTTTATTTGTGAATAAATCCTGAAACTTTCATTAAAATCTGAGAATTATTTGATTTTTGAAAGAATTTCCACATCAATGTGCCCTGCACTGCAAAAAGATGCTAAAATGTCCCATACTAATTTACAGCCATCCACTGACTCAAATAAAACAACATTTTTAACCAAAATTTCAAAGGTTCTACAAAGGCTAAAAAAATATAATTTAATAATCAAAAATCGTCTGGCTTTTCCTCTAAATAATAAAGATTTTGATGATAAAACTTTGTTTTTATTCATTTGAGGGCATTTATTCATCACAGTATATTCATTTTTAGTGAATTTTTGGTGGTTTTCTGACCAAAATAGATCAATAAAACTGGTGTTGAGAGAGAAGCAAGCATTTATTAACATGCACTCAAGCTGTGCTAGAATCAAAGAAAAGTAAGAAAGAACATTTTCCAGTTGGAAAGAATTATGCTACAATGATTTTTCTGATGAGAAATGAATGACACCATTGTGGCTCCAATTACAATGAGATGCTGAAAATTTCTCAAGTTGACCAAAAGAGACTCCAAAAATAATTCTGTTTCATGATTTGGTCCATTCAAGAAATTTTCAGCAACTTCCTGTAAATCAATCCCTCTGCTTTATGAACTCATAAGTAGAGTAGACTAGACTATTGGGTAACAATTCTTAATTCAAAATCATGGAAAAGGCAACAGAAAACACGTTTAATATCTTTCCCAAGAAATCATGACAATTCACAGTTAATGGCATGGAATCTGTGGAGAACAAGGACTGCTTACATTCTAAAGGCAGGCATACACACACACACACATGTGCATATAAATATGTATATATATATATATGTATATATAAGTGGACATTGAAGTCAACACCCAATAGCAAGTCTGTTTCATACTTAAACTCTCAACACTGTGTGCTGACTTTAATGTCCACTTTTATATTTACATACACTATCAATAATATTGAGCACTTTAACTTATAAATATAGCATACCTTAAAACTATATTTTCATCATTATAGATATATACATACACACACATATTTCATTGAATATGACAGACAAGGTGCTTTGATTTAGTTTTTTTATACAATTTCTCATGCGATCTAATAATTTTTTCTTTTCAGATGATAAATTATATAAAACTGTCCAAATGTTCTTTTAATCCGAGCACTTTCAGCTATACATTTAGCCATTTTCAAGGATTAAATATTTTAACTGTTAAAATAAGAAATAGTTTGTTGCATGTATTATATAATATTTTCATTTTTCAAAACACGGTCAAGATATTGTGTCCATGTTCATAGTTGATGTTATTAAGTGTTAGGTTTTTGTTTTTATTAATAAGGCTTCCATTATTTTTAGCCTTTTTTTGCATGTAGATGATGCTATTATATTTGTGTTGTCAACAAGTATGTTACGAATAGGGTCCAGTAGGTCACCATGAATACTTAAATGAGATCTAATTGAGCTATGGTCAGAAAGGTGTAGAGTGAGTGTTAAATAAGGAAATATTATTTACAAATTTAAATGCCCATTAAGGAATTGTATTTTTGATCAATCAAAATTCATAAATAATTATATAGGCCATACTACAACTTTCCTCCAAAAGTTGTATGTAATGAGAGAAAACATTGAAAATTAATGTTACAACAGAGAAAGAAGAAATTAATTGAGAGTTTCTACTCATTTATTACTATAAGCCTCTTAACATTTCTAGCAAAAAATGGTGATATGTGTACTTTTTAATAAGATGCAATAATTGATAGTGGGCACATGGACAAATGGTTCCAACCATGACACCAGGATTCTAATCTCACCATGGTGAAGGAGGTGACTTTTAGTATTTTATGAATTGTTTCTTATGATGAAGCTAAAAAAATTACTTTAAAATTTATAATGAAGGTATACAAATGAAATGTATTCATATGATTATAGAGACAATTTTTAAAATCATCACTGGTTGTAGATATGAAGTGAATAGTTTGAGAGCAAGTAGCAGTTAGTTATAATAAACTTTTACCTGATAACTGGTTGCCTATCACACAGAAATAGTTGCAAACCACACCTCAAGTTGATCAAAGTCTGGTGAAAAAAAGCTGTTCAGAAGCTGTTGTGCTCACTCAAAGACACAAGTCATCATAACTGAACATTAAAAAAATACTGACTTTGTTGAAGTACTGATCATAACATATGCACTCTCTATCAGAAACTGTAACTAAGGTCTGCTCAGCAGAGTTGCAGCATAAACCAGTGGTAGGCTCAGTGGGTGTTAGACAAATACAAATGTGCCTGGAAGAAGGCAACAGGGAAGCACTCTGCTATCTTTCCCAAGAAGTCATTGCAATTCAGTGATGATAAAGAAAAAGGAACTTGTGGAGAGTCATGACTGCATATAGCACAAGGGAACATGGCATTAAAAATATAAAATTTACAATGTAATTTAGTATAGAAAATAAAATATCAGAATGAGAACTTCTAGCTAGTTTTTTTCAGGCATTTATATAAGAAAACATAGTTATAGTCTTCTAGCACAAAAATGGATTGAATGTTAAATTTTTGTTCAGAATTTATGCAATAAAATGAACAAAGCAAGTTTACTTATTTTTATTTTTTTAATTATTTCACTCCATGCAAGGCAATAAAGCCACTAAGATACAAAGAGTTAGTGTGAAAGAATAAGAAAAAAGAAAAGCATTCTTAAGGAATGAGAACAATAGAAGAGCAACCAGGAAGACAAGTAACTGTCAACTAATATTGACATTGCTTAATTATTTACAAAAAATTGTTTTTAACAAAATAAACATTTTTTTTTTAATTAATTTTAATAATTAAGAATAAATTAGCAATAAAAATAAATTTTACAGTTATATTTAATTTGTTTTGATTTTGTCTACATAAATCTGTAGGCTTAAAATAGAAAATTAAAAATACTATGAATATATAAATGCATGTGCACATATGTTATTATGAAATCACAATTCATTGTAATTGAGGATTTGAGTTTACTACTTTGTTTGAATTGTTGATCACACCAACAATCTGTAACTTTTGATAAGGGAGATCAATATGAACAAATGGTATCAAGTGAAAAAAAACACAGATGGAAATACTAGAAGTTGATGTATAGAAAATTTGAAATGGTAGTTAAGATATGAGGGATGGAGAAGGTAAGATAATCATAAATGAGGCAGGGAATATATTCCATCTGGGAGTTGGTAGTGAACTGAACTGTGGTTAATAGAACCAACCTGGTCTGTGTAATGTATGACCTGTTACCCACACCAGCTAATTTCAATATGTGGGGTCTCATAATATCTGATGACGGCAAGCTATGTTGGATAGCAGGGATATTTAGAATATTTCATAAACAAAGACAAATTTAAGGAGCTGAAGTTTTAAAAAATAACAAAACCATGTTAATATTTAAAAATGTTCATTAAGTCAGGGATGTTGGTATTAAAGCAAGTTATATGACTGCTCATGAAGTAGCTGTGTAATTGAAACTATTTTCAGAGAGAAATTTTATAAAGAAATGTATGTTGATAACTAGAAGATCTTTGTCTGCAAAATTATTTAGCATTTTGCAAACATAAGCTTTTCCAGAAATACAATTGCAAAAAGAATTAATGAATTATCAGAGAATCTTAAGAGGCAGCTCATTGGCCAGACATTTGTAACAAGTCATTTTTAACAGAGTGAAGGTAATCTGTCACCTACTGAAGAATGTAAACTTTATTAGAAGGCTTGAGGCAGCTAGTGAATTATGTGATATGAGATCCTATTTGGGGATGTGATACTAGGAATGTGGAATGGAATAAGTAGAGGGGACATTCCAGTTAACAATGAACCAAATTTGAATGGTATTGTCTTTCAAATTGATTGAGAATTTTCTTAATTTATGCATAAAGCTACTGTGTTTTCGATGTAATTTTACCCCATGATTTTAAGGTCAGATTATTTTAGAGGTGAATGACTGTGTTAAGAGTTGAAACCATTTTTACTGGAAAATCCATGTTTTGTTGATATTATTAGCAAAAACATTTTCTGGAAAAAAGTGACCCTGCATGGGATTTCCTGGTGCCAAACATGACAGATTAGACCAAAATGCAATGATTCCAGATCTAAATATTTTCAATGTCTGAATTTTGGTAGCATAATAAACATTTGTGACTACTTTCAGAATGCAATTGGCTTAATTACTAGAAACTGTTGTAGTGGCTGTTACAGGGTGTCAAAATGCAAAGAAATTTTACATTTCATAATATTTTCACATTTTTAGGAAACAGTTTAAACAAGCATAGTAGACTAATGCTTGGGCACAATGACTTGTGACTTCATGTTAGTACAACCATTGATGGATTGTGAACAATTTTGTCTACCCAATTTCACTCAAAAAGCTGGTGTCAATTTGTGGCATGGTCTTCAAGCACTTTTCAATGGTGCTGCATGTTGGGGTTGCTTTGCCAGAATAATAACATCAAAATGTCACCTACCTGATAAATTGAGCATAGTAAGATTAAAACATGGGGTTCATGGTCAGAAAGCAAATGTTTTAACCACTTGGCCACACACACATAATGAGTAAGCTATACTTCCTAAATAAGGAGGAAAAACATGCTTTTCATTGATTTATATTGTATCTACCTCAATATTATAATTATCTCTTTTTTTAAAGGTTTCATTACAAGTCTATCTTCATGCATGAAAATTCATTAAATATAGAACAATTTTTATTCAACTTTTACTGATACAAATATAAATGTTCATATTTTTATGAATCAATGTTTATAGATAGCAATATTAAGAAGCATTTCCAGGGTGCTGCCATATACAGGGTGTCCATAAAGTATGTGTACACTTTAAAAAATTTATAACTTTATTTGTATTTGTGATAGAAATAATCTGTAAAAATTGTTATAAAGTTTAATGTACCTAGTTTTAAGTATAGCTAAAATAACTAATGTGATTTCAGGCATTACTGTAAATTAGTTGGCAAATGTTTTCCGTGATTTGCAAAATCGTATTACCCTTTGTATTGCAATTGATGGAGAACATGTTGAAACTTAAATAAAATTTCAATAAAACCTTAAAAAATATAGATTTACTTCTTTCTAATCCTTTTTACAAATTATTTCTATTGCAAATACAAATAAAGTTATAAATTTTTTAAAGTGCACACAAACTTTATGGACACCCTGTATTTTTTTAATTCATAGAGAAGTGAGATAATAAAAACAGATCACTGGAGTTAAAAATATAACAAGTGGCAAAAACTGCCCAGTCACTAGAGTAAATTTATTTATTTATAAAGTTTAATAGGGAAGTACTCTTTTAGAGTTCAAACCATTAAGGACTAAGCATGTTTTAGTTAAAACATGTTCTGTTTCACACAATAGGCCCAGCTAATGATTTTACTCTGCCTTGAAGCACTCAGTATTTATCAGCATTGTATTCTGAACCAATTACCAAATGAGAATTAAAGAAATTAGCGTATGGTACCCCAAACTGTATCTTGCAATATCTCTTAGCTAAGATGATATCTGAGATGATTCACAGTATTACCTTCCATTATTCTCTGGATAAGTAAAGTATGAAAGGTCAACTGACCAGGAAAGTAACATACAGGTCCAGACTCTTGGTACTTGAGAAAGAAAAATGTTTATGAAGAGCAATAATATACATAAAAAAAAAGCTAAGTTCTCAATCTGATTCTTTGGTCACCTACAGGTTGAGAGATGGAAATCCTCAATAGTACAGACAATTGAAATAGATTCACTTTATAAGCCATTTCTAGAGCAAATGAGAAAAGGAGATGCTACTGTAGTGCGCATCACCACAATTATTTATCTTTGACTGGGAATGACGCGGAAAAGGACAAGCAAAGACGCTGGAGATTACCAAACATGTAGCAGTCACAATGCAATTTATATTTGACATAATATCGCCCATAGTATAAAATACAAGACAGAACGTAATGTTTCAAAACATAACAATGGAATTTATTAGTGTTTTGGTGTACATGCATATAAGCTGAAGGTTTGAATGAGTTATGTCTCTTAGATTTGGAAATATTTGTACCGGAGCTCATAAAGATGAAGTAATTATTAAACTGAAGTTTTAGAAGAATAAAGTTCCTGCTGCATGTTAGAAAACGTGAATTGGTAAAGTTGTTAAGAGTTCGTACTTGCATGAATTGGTAATGTTCTTTAATGTCTGACTGCATGGTCAAGACGGGAGCTCTTGAAGATTACATCTTGGCAGCAAGGAATAAGATGAATGAAGAGAAAACAGAGAGAGAGAGAGCTTACACGTGTTTTGTTTATACTAGATAGTGTATCATGTGATTGGGTCAAACCTTAGTGAGCAGGAAATTTCATTCCACACGTGCAGGATATCTGATTGGTCGGAATTGACCAATCAGCGAGCTAGGTTTGAGGAGATTAAACAATGAATGCTTGTTGCATGATTTGTAGGTATCATGGTGATAATTACTACACTAGCTGTCCCACAGGTAGAGTAAGTACAGATAACAAGTAAAGAATTAGAGAATAAATGTTTATGGGGCATACCTTGGCCTATCTTTCAAAGATTACTAATTTTGCAATAAAACGTGTACCAACACTTTAACCATTCTTTTTATTTTCAACCAATTCTCCTCCTATTCTTCTACTAAACACATAGAATGAGTTTAAGTTCATCTGTCTAGATTAGGGTTTCCCAACCTGAGTGATATGATCAATGAGTACCTAAACAGATAATCGTGGGTGATTGGAAATTTTGGTGGGTGATATGGGATTTTGCGTATTAAAAAAGGATTTCAACATATTCTGCCCTCCAAAATATTCAAAAGAGATATGCAAAGAACCTGTATAGAGAAAAAAAAAAAAAAACAGGAAACTAAATGAGAATAACTGAGTCATATTCCTTGATAAGATATAACTATCTCCTCAAACAAGGAATTTTTTATTTTCTATATAGTTTTCAGTGGTCAAGTTTGCTTTCATTTTTTCTTTAATACATTAGTAGCAGCTACAAGTCAGTATTTGTTATCTCCCTTTGGTATGTTTTATTACATCATAAAGTCAGTTTATGAACCAGTAACAAACTTTTACCAAACAATTTTGATTCGCTTTAGAATATTTACAATACAGGTGGGTGATGGAAAATTTTTCCACGTGAAAGTGGCACAAAAAAAAATGTTGGGAAACCCTGGTTTAGATGAAGGGCTACACTTTTCTCTACATCTAACTTATTGTAGATTATCTTAACCCTTATTTGTTCTAATGAAAATTCTAGTAAATCCTATTTCTAATCCTGTATCTTCCAGAAAAAAACATTGATAAATCTAATATTAACTGCTGAATGTCTTGAACTGATTCAAATTGATCAAATATCCGATGTGAAAATTGTTCTAAAGTATTGTTCCCTTTAAATCACAATTTTGCTCAGGCCCAATTCATTTACTAATCACTATCTACAATCAGTTTTTCATGATCTTACTTAATTTCAAAGATGTCTCCATTAAGCATCTTTTCAAAATATAAAGGAAATCAAAGTATTTGTGATAACTTTTATGGCATTTCTCTCCTTTATATTGATGTGGAAATTTTTATCTGGGCTCATATTCAATAGAATTATCAAACATCATCATTGATGATATTTATCCAGAATCACAATGTGGCTTTCAATCAGGTCACAGCACTACTGACATGATCTTTTCTCTTTTTCAGGTTGCTGAAAAGTTATGCCTCAGTTGCTGATGGCAGCACAGCATTTGTTATAGCTATACAGTTTCAATTGCAAATAATGCATATGAGGACACTTTCCCCAATGTTACTCTTTTTTTTCTTTCTTTTGAGCATGCTTCACCCCAGTGGTAAGCCTCCGTTTCTTCTCTCTTTGCTCCACCCCTCAGTGTAAATCACATCTCCAGCTTGAGCAATTGTTGGTGACATCTTCCTACCTTTTGATGACCATGTCCATCGCTCTTATGTCCCTTTTGTAGATATTGTTGATTATAATAATATATGATAAACTTCAAACTTCCTTTTCTTATGAACATCATATGATTATCAACTATTAAATTCCTTTGGTTTGTTGAGTGCTGATTTCTACAGTTAAGTTCCTATTTTTGACAAACATGCCATTTCCAATGTGGTGATATTAATTTTACCTTATTCTATAAAAAATGGTATACTTGTTAATGGTTTGTCCTGCTTGCCCTTATTCCATTTCAATTTTAAACTTTATGTAGTGCCAAGTTCTTCCATATATTCCTTATATCCAATTCTTATTTTTCTGAAGAAATAGAGAAGTGTGATTTTGTTTATGCATACTATCCCTAATGTTATAGAAACTATGAATTCCAATCTTTTTAGTCTTTTTACTTATATATGGTAGGAATACTAACATTTTATGGTTCTTTCAAGTTTGTATGACAGTAGTTAGATTTCTATGTTATATAAAAATATTTGTTGGGTAAGTGCAGCTAGGAAAGATGAAATTATTGATCCAGCAATCCATTAATTTACATCTAATGAATGTGGTAGAATATGACTGTATAATGCAAGCCTTGTTTAGCCACAAGATAAATCATAAAAGGAAACGTTGACAAATTATGATCAGTACTACACTGGGAATAATTTAACATGCTATATCAGAAGACCTGCAGAAACTGTTTTAATCTCACTAGTTACATGAAAACCTACAAGTAAACAAGCCAGACACTGTATAGAAGAATTTAGTTTACCACATCTGCAATTAGCATTGCAAGTCACTTTAAGGCTTCAAAACGCATTATTCTTCCTACAAGAACTAAAATCATGAATCAAATATGTCAGGGATGGTTATACTCATTTAATGAGTTGACAGCTATCATGCTGCTATTTTTTTTTTTAATCATTTCATCTAAAGCAAGGTGATAAAGCCACTAAGATGCAAGAGCTTACTGAGAGTAAAATAATCTGTGAAAAACATAAGTGAGGAGAGTAGTCAATAAAAAAAAAAAAGATGATGATTGATATCACATTTAAATTTTTAAAGATCATAATTGTCAGGAAAGCAAAAAGCTTGAAAAGAGTTCCATAAGCCAAAAGTGCCAAAGAAGAAACTGTTAGCATAGGAATTATGGTTACATCTATCAACAGTAAAATAATGAGACCTAGCTGCTAAACTAGTACTGCGTTTAAATCTGTGGTCAAATTATGAAAGACAAAAGCTCATCAGAACAGTCACCATGAAAATATAGAAAAGTCACAAGGAAGATAGGTTAGTGGGAAAATGATTCAAGCAGAGATGTTAGGTCAGGATCAATAACATTGCATTCTTCATTTAAATTTCAAGATACATAGCAGAAACACCAGACCAACAATATGTAATGAATGAATGAAAAATCTATAAATATACAAAGTAGATTCTGGTGAGAAAAATTGTCTAGCCTCTTTATAATATTTATAACACATGAACAGACAATTAGATGTTACCATTATAAGTAACTTATTATTGATAAAATGACAATTGAAAATTATCTCAAATTTTTACTAACAAATAAATCTATCAACGAATACCGGTGATGTTAAAATTATTCTGAACTCCTCTCAGAAGGATGACTTTATACTGTCTCACTACTGCTCATTCAAATCAAGAGATTTGTTAACAGTTGACAGAGTGAAACATTCATTGGAGGCTTTTTCATACCAGACATTTCAGAGAGAAATGAGAGTATTTCACTAATGAACTTTGTTTTAAAAGGCAAACAAAATATTTGTTTTCAGAATGGAAAAGTAAAACTTTCACTTACATTTAAATTTCTACTTAACTACCTTTACTAGATTCAGAAAAGGACCAAACAAGAGTTACTAATAATGATGTTATCACTAAATTTATTGACTTGATGAAGTTAATCTGATACAATATCCTTAAACTATTGTCGCGGTCGCCATTAGCCGCTCCTTAGAAAGACGGCCTTGACCTTCACAACTCCTGATCTTGCAGACTTAAGTCAAGCAACATGCGAGAAACCAGACGACTAGTTCAATATCATTGATGCCAAACCGTACCTCGTGAGCATCGGATTATGCAGCGCTTCCTCAAACACCGAACAACAATTGTATTAATTTAATATCTACGGTTTTCTACACCCCCTAGCCGGGGAGTTCTTGAATGAATCGCTCCAAATATCATAGGCTCCTTTTTTCGTCCAAATCGAAGCTACTCGGCCCGGGGGCCTGGATCAAAGTGTAGTACGCTGCCTTTGTGAGCTTCCGGTACTTTGTCGAGAGTGTTACTCTTCGGCACGATCCCGTTTCCGCGGTCGATCCGCCCTGGAAGACGTATCACCTCTCTGACTGGCTTCGCCAAGTGATACACTTTGGCGCGATCCCGTTTCCGCGGTCGATCCGCCCTGTGAAGTCTATCACATTCTGCCTTGGCCCTGTTTAGGGACTCCGCCTTCGCCAAGTGATACGCTTTGGCGCGATCCCGTTTCCGCGGTCGATCCGCCCTGTGAAGTCTATCACAGTCTGCCTTGGCCCTGTTTAGGGACTCCGTCTTCGCCAAGTGATACACTTTGGTGCGATCCCGTTTCCGCGGTCGATCCACCCTGTGAAGTCTATCACTGTTGTCGGTCCGCCCTGTGAAGTCATTCATTATTCTGACTTGGCCCTGTTTAGGGACACCGATCAACCTGCTGCTGTTCCCATCTATTCTCCCATCCGGCAGTCGACCAGCTACATCCGTTTAGCCGATCAACTCTACATTCGTTATTACCAATACGACCGGAGGCAGCTACCCCTAATCGAAACCAGTCATACCGGACCCGACACCGACTTGAACACATTCTTTAGAGTACACTCTTGTACAATTGGCATTAATAAAATCGACATCCTTATCGGCCCCGCAACACTATACATTCAAGAAGACGGGGGCACCTCAGTGTGATATAATGGTTGAAGCTGAAAAGTGAGTTCAATCCTCACTAGCAGTCCCATACTTTCAGCCTTGTGCCTCATCTAAACTACGTTTAGAAAATAACCACTCAAGAAGACAGATGATGTTTTCTATGAAAAAAATGACTATTGCTGTTTTTAATAAATAAAATACCTGTGTCTATGGCTCTACTTCTGGACAGAGATACATTCTAAGAGTGGAAAGAATAAAATAAATGTGGGGTTATCTCTTCATGCCACCAGATGTCTAAGACTGAGTTTATCTACTTTTGCCACTCAGAGGTGCAAAAACCATGTGACTTGTTATTTTTTTTAAGATAAAAAGCCTTGGTGTCAGATGAGTCAGGAGACAAGAGATTTTATTTCTTCCCTCTCTATGGTCAGTAACATCTCTTGTCTCCATTGCTGTATCTACAGCAAGGAGTTAGTATTCGCTACTATAGTTACTTGTTTATTTGATTTTTTCCTTAAAAAACTCTTCTATACCATTTACCAAAATAAATCTCTAAGGTTAATAAGTAGAAAATCACTGATCTAAATAAACAGTCTAGCACTGACGAGCCCATCTAAAGCTACCTTATAATGTGAAGAGTTGAATTGGATTTAAATAGTGTATCATGTGACATCATGACAAAGTTAATGAGGTGCATACTGAAGACCATTTTGGAGTTGAAGAAACAACAGAAGCTAATAGCAAATAAAACAGACAAGCAACTTGAAGAATTCTCAAAGAAATAAATAACATTTTGGAAGCTTACCATTTTTATAAGTAGAATATTTTAGGAATGATCAGCAAGACTCGAGGAAAGGATAGATCACTAGACTTAAAAATAAAATAAAATAAAATAGAAAAAGTAGTGAACTATTGTATTATTTTTAAAAATAGCTCCATGATATAAACTTAGGTCTACAATGTACTAACCTTCTGAATCATATTCTGCTGGAAAAAATAACACTGATTCTAAAGGGGTTTTTAAATCTCTTATTTTTATTGTTTTCTAGGGGACAAGAAGTTTGAAAGTGGAATCTCTTAGACAATAAAATAGCTAGGGTCCATATTCCAAAGGAAAAAATATATTTCTATGCAAAATTGGCCAATTTTGATAGCAAATATTAAGCAAGTAATACATCACTGAAAAATCTTGAATTCCTGGTCTCCAAGAATAGATAATTTGGGATAGTACAAGAAAAGAACTTCTTAAGTAAGAATGCTTTTAGAAAGTTTGCAAAGAATACCTGGAATAATGATGGGTTAAATCATATTGCTTCATTTTATAATGGCAATGTCCATGTGGATAGCATAGTGGTTATGAACACGGAAAGTACCTCCACCCCAAGCCAAATTGAAATTTGTGTCTTCTCCTCCAACTGTACATTAAATAGCAGGGTAGACAGGTTTACTCTGAATTCAAAACCATGGAGAAACCATTCAACTATGTTTCCCATAAAGTCATGGCAATACATAAATTACAATGAAGTAGATACAGTGGAGAGCCATAATTGTCAACAATCTAAAGAGTATTTTAAAAAAAAGAAAAATTGATACTGTTGAGAGATGAAATGGAGTTCTACACCTTATCCCAAAAATTCATGAATTTGTTCATACTGCTTTCATTATTTAATTATAAATATTTAAAAAGTTTTTTGAAATATTAAAAAATAGAACATTTTTGTTATATATGCAAATTATATGTATCTTGTTTGTATTTATTGGCCCCATAGAAAGGGAGATTTAGGGGAGGTAAATATGAATCTACCCATTCATTAAATTGAGGTGGGGGTGTTGATTTCAGTTTATAATAGGAATGTTGATTTATTGTTCTCATAATGAACATTTGTGGCACAAGGATAAAGGGGGAGTGAGGTAGGGGTGGTCAACACTTTATATCCTAGATCTAGCTAATCAGATTCAACCCCATTCATTCATTACAATTTGCTTATTCACCACAAGAACTCATCAATCACCATTCAATCCTACATATACCACAATACCACATATTCACAGGGAACCTACAAATGGTTTATATACAAATGTTCAAAGTCTCTTTTAATTTTTTTCTTTTTGTTTCTTACAAAGCTATATGTTAACAATCAAATGATCATGAAAAATGAACCCCAAAACAAAACTAAAATATAACAAAACATCCAAACTAAACATAATAGATGTTTAGTAGGACCTGTCCAACCCACAAAAACTAAGAGTGGCCACTGTATTCAGCTTTTAGACAAAATCAAGAAGCATACAAATAAATGACAGAGTGGGAAAATCAAAGACTGACCTGACCAAGATGAAAAAAGAAAGCCCAAAACAAACTGGGGAGGTTGGGAGACTCAACATGGATCATAACAAAAGAGAATTCTGGGAACAGGCTGAGAACAACACTTACATTAACTAGGAAAACAAATAGAGTATCTTAACTAGGGGAGAGTTCACAGGAAACCACTTCATGGCATCAAAGGGGACTTAAAAAAGAAAATCAAAATGAGCCTCATTCACTTAACCCAAGCTAACCACTTTTACCCACCTTTCACTGAAATCTGTTAATAACAAACAATTTCTATCAGTTCTAATCTTCATTTTGAGCTGATGCTCAAAGAATCCAACCAGATCCTGATGAGAATAGCACTCGTATCACAAGATTCCCTTCATTTGCAATATCCACACCACCATGCTTGCCATGTCAGAAACACCATTCGCTTCATCCCATAGAATGGGGGTGACACATTATTGCATGCATCTGCAAGATTGATGGACACAAGATGCTTGGGATTGATACAAGCCTTCAACTCATCGACATAGCCCCAGAACAGGCACACATAGTAAGGCTAACCCTACCCTTCAAGATCAAGTCCTCTGTCAATGCACAATGTAGAAAAGCCAACCTTGAGGTGTGCTGATGGCACAGCAAATGTGGCATTCCCAGCCCCTCATGATACGGATGCTGGGCACAGGCTTGATGCTTGTGACCATCCCCATAAGAGGGAGGAGAGCAAGCACTTGAGAGCCTTCTTACAGTTTTTGCAGACAGGGAGTACAGGTAAAGATAAGAGGAAAGACATATGAAGTGTACATCTCAGCCCTGCCCTTTACAGAAAACCACCTTTGAAGCCAAGTCTGGACTGCTGCTCCAACCTTTGCCTGTACTTCCAACCAAATCTTCTTTAGCTGGAGCGCAGACCTGAACCGCACTCTAAGAATGCATATGGGTCTGTCAGTTCACCTAAACAGCCCCAGAAGGTACCTAACCACAAGCATTCAAGTGCCTTCTGTACCACTTCAATGTTTCTGTGGCACAACACGGAAATGCATGTCATTAGCATACAGAAAAACCCTTCTGTTTTTTTTTGTTTTTGTTTTTGTTTTTTTATTACTTTATGATTTTTGGAGGAATTTGCTTCCACAGGTCAGAGAAGAAATGAACATCTTCCTGGTTGTGTCTTCTAATTGAGTGTACAATTTTAAGAATTGGTCACTTTGATTTTGTGAAACAAAGTAACATAAAATTTACTGTACCTCCACTATTTCGGCATAAATTTTCAATAACTAAAGTTTAAAATGAATTTTTAAAAATGAAAATAACGCTCTTGAAGATTTTCACTTTAATTGAAAGCTAAATGATTAAATTTATTATTCCAGTAAGTAAAATATTCTGGTGTATTTCAGATAGAAATTACATAGATTGGAATGTCAAATCTAATTTTGATTTCTTAAAATTTTCTTAAAAGCGTCCATTTTCGTCTAAAATAAAAAAAAACAAAAAAAAAAAAACAAACATATTTTGCATTTTCAGCTGTTCAAAGCAAAATACCGTTTTAACTCGCTGTAAAAAAAAATAATTCAATGAATAAAAGCACATACAAATTTTAATTACATATTTAGAAAGATTATTTTATTTTCTTTCCAGCCATATGAATATTTTTAAAATTGGGCCAGAAATACATGAGAAATTGCAAGTTGAATGGACTAAGTTGCAAATTTATCAATCTCAAACAAAATTAGCTATGGAAATGCTATGATTACATTAGAAAATACTAATTTAAAAAAGAAAAAAATGAATTGAAAACCTTGGTATCAAGGGAAAAAAAACGATACCGAAACATAAATTGCCAAACCGATCAACTCTAATTATTCTCAAGTGTTTTTTTGTTTATTTTTTTAAGCGTTTCACCCCAAGCAAGGCGGGAAGCCACTAGCGTGCGAGAGGTTGGAGCTAGAGCAAATAGTAGTGATAGAGGAAAGCATGAAGAGAACGATAGGGGATAGATCAGGGCATCTGGAGACATTGATTGACATTACATTTGAATAGTTGGAGATTATAGCTATCAGTGAAACAGGAAGAGGGGAGGGAGTTCCACAGGCAAGAAGTGTGAGACATGAAGCTATTGGAGTAGAAGAGATGGTTACATTTAACAGTTTCGACAATGAAAGGATGTTTGCAAGATGCCAGCCTAGTTGAATGCTTAAATTCATGAAGTCTGGGAATCAGTGAAAGCAGCTCATTGGAGCAGTTACCATGTAAGTATTTGTAAAAAAGACAGAGGGAGGCAACGACACGTGTGAGAGAACGACTGCAGACAAGATACCAGATCAGGGCCAATTACGTTGCATATCTGTCTCTAGATCTTATCAAGAACCTTGAGACAAACATAAGGGGCACCAGACCATATATGGCAGCAATACTCCATGCAAAGGTGAATGGTTGATTTGTAGATTTGAAGGATTGACTCCGTCAAGAAAAATTTCCTGGCGTGGCACAGGGAGCCAACTTTCCTTGCGGTGGACGAAGCTATTGACTCAAAAATAGATTAGATGTTTAAATATTAAACATTTTGTGGGATGGACAATTTTGCTGTAACACCTGGTATATCAGTAAACCTGGAGTTAGTGAAGTATATTTCTGTTAATATTTAAATGTTAACAATACTTACTAGTTACTGTACAGTTCTAAATGACATTCATGTAATTACAATACAGTTCAACTTACTTTCAAACTTCAAAGTTGGCTATGTCTAAAAAGTACATGATATATGCAATACTCTTAAGTTTAGAACAGAAGTAATGCTACAGAATTAAGCCAAAATATTCATTAAAATTTAAAATATTTTTGTGTAACTGAACTTGGGCTTCAGTCCAAACAAATTTGGTATAATTGCATTAATATAATTAATTCTGAATTGCTACTGGTCATTTTACAATAGACATCTATTGTAAACCACTCAAATACCACTTGAAAAAAAGATCTAATTTAATTGTAAAGGTATGATGTTCCATCATGTTAGTTAATACATGGCAAAAATCACATCTGAAAATATTGAAGAATGAAGATTATGACTGAGAAAAAATTCCACTCCCACTTATTCTTTAGATCTCGTTCTATCTTATTTTTACCAATTTTGGAATTTACAGAAAGAATCCTGAGAAACAAGTTCTTGAGACACATGAAGGACAGATGAAAACTACTAACATTCATTCCTCCTGTAAAGAAAACAGATGAACCTTTAAGCTTGTAGTGAAGCTTCTTTCAAAACAATTCAAACACTGCACATACATGAGGTTTGACCATCACTTTTTATAGTTGTGTATTTCAAAAGGGAGACAGATATGGTTGCCTTCACCATGTTCTCTCCTGCTTAATTTTATTCAGCTAAAAGTGACTTAGACATCTAAATGACTGAACATTGCAGTGGTTTCTGGTCAAGGAATTCAGTCTCTGAAGGGGATGTTGCACAGAAGTATTGTGTCCTAACTTTTTTCTGACTCCTGCTTGGAGTGAAACGTTCGGAGTCTGAAAGTGAGTCACTGCTGTTAGAGTTTGGGGGCTCTTACTTTTGTTGAACCAACCTGATGTCAATATCAGAATTGTTCCAATCTTCTGGGTTCCTTGGAAAAATCCACAAGTAGTATATCGTTGGAGCTATCAATGGGGAAGATTATGGTCTCAAAGGAAGGTAAGTCTTCTTGTGGGGTCAATACTCTTCTGGAAAGTACCAAATCTCTGAGTGATATGTTTTATTGCCTGCTATTGGGGTTTGTTACCCCAATAGCAGGCAATAAAACATAATTAGAGCATAATGTGACTTGGCTTCCAGCAGTCTCACCTTAACTCCAAACATTCTTTTCCTCCAAACCAAAATAACTCTTAAACTAAAGTACTAAATAATGAGAGAGAGCAATCTAATAGCATTTAACTCCACCCTTAAGATGAATAAGGTGGCTATGTGACATGGCATGTGATCTACAAAGATCTGGAAACATTTTGTTGGTATATTTATCCAGATATAGGCCAGGACTGTCCATGGCTGCTTTGTAACATGACATGTGGTCTACAAGGAGTTAGAAATATTTTCTAGATATATCTATCTATCTATCTATCCAGATATAACCCAGAACTGTCAATCACTGCAGAGAATTTAAGCAGGCTTGCAATTTGTCACAAAGATGAAAGTTTAAATCCGGCAATCTCAGGGAGACTTAAAGTCATCCAATTTTTCCTGGAACCAGTTTCATGTACCCTGAACACATGATGGGAGGGATTGAAATAATTATTACCAAGAAACACAGCAAGGATGAAGAGGTATAAATAATCTATATATATGTCACACCTCCTCCACATATAAACATAACCATATGCACAAAAGAGCAGGAAAAAGAGCTGTAAATGTTTGACCAATCAACACAATACCAATCTTCAATAGTCAAATGGCAATGTTTTTTTGGTCCAGGTAAACTGTAGTAACCAATATTCAGGTATCAATAATTGAACCCTTGTTAGCTAATATCTACCCTATACAATGCAATCCAGAACATAGATCAGATTGAATAACACCAGTATTGAACTGAAATGTGATTTGTTTCAATGTTTTCTTTTGTTGAGGTGTTACTATCCTGGTTAGCTGCCAATGATCTTGTTGCATTACTTTCAATCGCTCACAATTCTTACATTTTGGAATTCACATATGGTATCCACTTGCTAATATTATTTATCTTTCTGTCCCCAACAATCATTCTGTAGTCAGATAGTGTTAAATCCTGTCCATGTCACATGACTGTTATATCTTCACTACTTCTTTACCTATTATGCCACACAAATTAGAAGGAGGTTATTGATAATGGTAGAAGTTACCTTAATGAATACATTTTAATTAAATATTAATTTGTTACGCTTTTTTTACCATAAATTTGGACATTACTTATATGATGACTTGACACTTCCTTCACTCACAAATCCTTTAAATGTTGAAATCCATCAGATGAGTACAGTAAGTATAGAAAAAGTAAGTACTCTTATCTTCACTAGTTGTAAATTTTTGTAAAGAAAGTTTATATAGAATTAGACTCTGGAGATCCTCTTTGGAAACTAATAAAAATCTCTCTAACTTACCTATGAATAGTTTTATAAAGTAAGAGAAATTCCTAACTTATTTTAGCCTAAAAGATTTACTGACAATGCAGAGGGGCAAGACCATTCAAATTTCCAATAGAATTCAATTCAACTGTATATCCAAAATAATAAAAGGATAATATTTAAAAAATAAAATAATAAGCACTAGGCTATGCTGAGATTTGATCCCAGAGTTACTCACTGAGATTCAGTAAAAACTAACATTAAAGACCAGTGGGTCCATTTCCAAGGTTCCTGTTCCTTTGATTGATTCTGAACCAAAACATAAGCATTCTGAATCTTAGGGAAATTGTATTGACAGAATTATGCTAAGATTAGAAAAAAGCTATTTCAAGAGAAAGTATGTTACACTTGCTCTCATGAGATAGAGTTAGATTACAAGTTCAGATTGCAGACAAAGTTATACAAAATAAGTTCGTAGTCAAAACATTTCCCAGCTGACTTCAGGTCCAAGTCAAAATGTCATTGATCTCTGTAATACAGTGGGTTTTTTTTAAAGACTTGATGTGCTTCTAGGAAATAAAATAAGGATGCGATTATTTTTCTTCTGAGTGCTATGTGGGTTCAAGGTTTGGGTGTTCATAGCTCACCACAATCTCCTATAAAGGCTGAGATTAATGATAAAAAAAGAGACTATTCATCAACTTGTTATCTGAAGCCTGGTTTCCTGGGTTGAGAAATCTGTATATGTTTTAAAGTATGTGCAACCAATTAACTATGCTAATTCTTAATGAAACTGAGACACATATGTCAATAAGGTCAGATTAACTCTCTGATGTTCATACATATTTGTATTGAATAATAGAACAGTACAGAAGTGACTCTATGCCAAGGTTTCTAACTTTGAGTGTTATTTTGGAATGACAATATTTTCTGGCCCAGCTAAGGTGTTGTAACCATTATAGTGGTATCAATAATAGTACCCTTGTTAGTCAACGTCTCCTCTATAAAATGCAATCTGGTTTATACATATCATTTGATGCAATGTTTCCTTTTGTTGAGATGTTACTATCACAGCTCCAACTTGTAAAAGAATTATTAATAATTATAATAACACACTCACTAAGTGAACAACTCTTCTCTCTTAAATAAATAAATAAATAGCAAATTCTGTCTGTCCATCCATGTGTCTGAAATCCTTCTAGATAAAGCCACACTTGCTCTACATAGACATATTATACCTTTTTGGAATAAGGAGGATACCAGGATTGAAAATCTGTCTTTTATCTGGTGCTTGAACATCCAGCATTGGGATTTCTGTCCGGATGGGGAGGGAACAGTTCAAAATTCAAATTTTGAAATAATTGAAAAAAATTAGTGATTTTAAAAGTTCTTAATTTATATTTTTTTGTTTTAAATTCAGTTTAAGATATCTCTGAAACTTTGTGAATTGGGAAAATCAATTTTATTTCTGCAAAATGCCAAGGGATCAGAGTTGATGTGAGGTCCTGAAGTTCTACCAAGTTTGTGATTTGAAGAACTCAATTTTTGGCTTGAATTGGAATTTCCACCCAAATCAGTCTTTTGGCTGGAATTGAACAGAGTTAAAGCAAGTTTTTAAACTTCAAAGTTATTTCTTTAAAATTATGATTGTTGTTTTCTAAGCTGGAACAGAGGTCCTTTAATTTTGAGCCAGAGGTCCAACTGACTCTCCACAGGAGCTTGCTTAAAAGTTCACACAGTGTGCTGCTTTTAAGCTTGTAGCAGAATAAAAAAATAGTTTTTTATGATAAATATTCAGCGATTTTTTTTTTATCTTCTTATGCTATTAAAAATGAATAATCAAAAGACAGCTTTTAAATGAAGATAAAACAAGTCCATCAACAACTTGTAATATCTCTGATAGCAAAATAGTAAACGACAATGACTGACACACAAAATGATAAATGGTAGTCAATTTATACATACATGTAGAATTAGGTCTTTCTACTTTTCTCCATAAGTCCCAAATATGGCAGCAACTAAAGTAAGAGTTAATAAAACAAAAACAAAATGATATAGCACCGGATGTTTTTCACAAAGACAGTGACAAAATTATAGGAGAGAGTTGTGGTCTCATATCTGCAGGTGCACTGTTTGCTAATACAACCAACATTTTAAATGAAGTTGGTACAACTGACAAATGTTTTAAAGAGTATCTTATTAGATACCAAAGTTAATTTCAAGGACAATATTTAATTTGTTCATAAGAAAATTTATTTACATAGTTGAACCTGAAATGTAAGTATTAAAGAAATAGCCATGAAATATATTTCTTATTGAAACTGGATATTGTGCTTTTGTAGCTACTGGAACCACAAAATATCAAAATGGTACAGAAACCAATAACTTAGGAAATGAGAATTTTGTGGAGTAAATAAGACACCCCTGATAACACAAATGAACTAGGCAAGGTGCCTTAAATAAAGAACTCAAAGTGAGTCAGTAGAAGTCTGTTTGAGTCAAGTGGTTCACTGCTAGGCTCATGGCTGACTTGGTTATGTCTATGGGCAGAGTCTCATCTGGGGTAGTAAACAAACCTGACCTATGTATGCGGAGTCTACAGGGAAATTTTTGCCTGACCCTATTGGCTCAGAAATGCCCCATATAAAAATCCGCTTTGTGCCACATCCTGCTTTGTGTCCCCACAAAGGTTGATAATTATCAAGTCTGTTGGACTAAGTTGGGAAGAATTCTAATGATGTCCCAATGAGTAGCCTAAGCAAGACATAATATTGTAACCAATAGGAGTGAGTTATAACAGTCATGATGAAGAATCAAAACTCATAAAGAGTAGGAAAAAGTAATTTTTGCTTTGGTGACAATGAGAAATTAGAACCAATGTTGGTTTAATGTTTTTTTCTTTGGTGTGTGTAAAAAAGGAAAAAACAGAAAGAGGAAAAAGAAACAGATATTCATTAAATGTGGAAGAATTATTACCCCAAATGCTAAAAATGCAACAACAGCAGTTGTTAGAACTCCAGTAGCAACAACAAAATCTAACTGAAATAATATGAAAAAAAAAAACGGAAAATTCTTCAAGCTCTTTTACTCTTGAGGTGGTGGCAAATGCCATAACTGAATTCATATAGAATTCAGATGATGGAATCACCTTTTCTATTTATTTTAGAAGATACATGCAAATTTTCAAAGAAGAATGCAGAAACTGGGAAGACAAGAATAAAAAAAAGGCTTTTGTAGAGAAATTTAGTGCTGGTAGAACATAAAAAATACTGTAATTTTGCATAACTGAAAAAAAGGAGAAAATTGCTTTAAAGAAACAGTAAATATTCTGAAAAAAAAAAAAAAAAAAAAAAAAGATGAAAATTTTGTTACATATGTTGGAATTGTTAACATGGAGTGTGAAAGATTCAAATTAAACGACTGACCCTGGAAAAAAAACATGCAGAAATATGTGCTGGAATTCTAACGAAACTTGAACAGAATCAAAAACTAATACTACAAGAAATATTGGTCGAATGTCAGAGAATCCTAAATCTGAGACATGATATGAAAAGAATGCACATACATACTAATTAAAGAAAAATGTGGAAAAAGAAAAATGAATCCACACTTCACACATGGAAGGTTACACCTCGGAAATGACTGTCCCTTTAAGAATTTAAAGTATTACAAGTGTGGAAAAGTAGGACATATAAAGTCGCACTATCAAACTAAAGTAAGGAAAAGTTCTCACAGAAAAAAATTTCATACACATTGTTGCAACAGAAAAGTAATTACGGAAAACCAAAGAAAATTTTTGTATGTGAAAATTAATAATGTGAATATAAAAATGCAACTAGACACTGGTAGTGATATCACAATAATCAACAAAGCCACGTGGAAGGGAATTGAATAGCTTATATTAAAAAGAACCCGAAAAATTGCACCTGGCATGTCAGATGAGAAATTATTTTTAATTCGTGAAAAGACTTGTAACGTTTCATTTCATAACAATTATGTAAAAGCTAAAGCTTATATGTTAAAAATACTACAAACTTATTCAGAACTGACCGGATAGAATTATTTGAGTTGTGGGATTTAGCTATAAATATTTATTGCAAAAATGTAAGTGGACAAGGGACCAGTATTAAAAAACAGTGTGAAAATTTAAAGGAAGAATTGAAAAATGTTTTCTAGATTTTCTGTTGGATGAGTTGGGTCGGTGTCATAAAGTCAAAGCAAATTTTTAATAAAGTAAGAAAAGGCGAATTTTTTTTTAAAAAGTTTAAAAATGGATTGATGCTAATGTTTAAACTGAAACATAGTGTATCATTTGTAACAATGGATCAAGTAATGAAGAATTAGACTTGAAGAAATAAGTGGAATTGAAAAGATTGACCAATCAAAATGAGCAGTACAAGCAGTGTATGTAAAGAAAAAAAAAATTGTGTTCGTGCTGATTTTTTCGATGGGGTTAAACAAATGTTAAGAATCCCATAACTACCTATTACCAAGTCTAAAGGAAATATTTATGAATTTAAACAGTGGAAAAAATTTTTCAGAGCTGGATCTTTCTGAAGTGTATTTGCAAATACAGGTTCAAGAAGAATGTTCAGAGTTAATAACTATAAATACACACAAGTGATTGTATAAATTCAAGCAATTTCCTTTTGGGATGAAATTGGCTACAGCTATATTTCAACACAGTATGGATACTATGCTTGCAGATTGTGATTTCACTTATTGCTTATCTGGATAACAAATTAATTAAAAGTGTATCTAAGGAAAACATATTGGGCATGTGAAAAGAGTTTTTGAAAAAAATATGAGAGTACGAGTTCAAACTCAGTGAGGAAAAGTGCAAATTGTTTTTGCCTAAAATCATAGACAAAAATGATCATCAACCAAATCCGTCAAGAGTAAGTGCAATTAAGAATATGCCGCCTCCAACAAACGTTACTACGTTACAAGCATTTCTGGGACTAGCAAACTATTATCAAATCTATATACCTAATATGCAGAATTTGAAAGATTCACTGAACAATTTACTTAAAAAAAAGCTTAAAATGGAACTGGTCTGATAAGTATCAGAAGGCGTTTGAAGAAATCAAGAAAATACTAACATCAGACTTATTAAGCACACTCCGATCTAAAAGCAGAATTTGTATTAGCTCCAGATGCTAGCGACTATGTTATAGGAGCAGTAATTCTACATAAATATGATGACAGTAACATGAAAGTAGTCAAATTCGCTTTGCGTTTGCTACTACCGGCAGAAAAAATAATTACAGCCAGATCGAAAAAGAGGCATGAGGAATAATATTTGCAGTGAAAATTTTTTATAAATTTACACATGGAAGGAGTTTTCATTTACAGAGAGATCACAGACCTCTATTATCAATTTATGGTTTGAAAAAAAAAAAAGAAATTCCTACGCATACAGTGAATAGATTACAATGCTGGGGTACCATCTTATTAAATTATGATTTCAGGATGGAATACCAACCATCCAAAAAATTAGGACATGCTGATGGTTTATAAAGATTGATACCAAAAAATACTGAACCATTTGAGGACACTGTTATTGCAACATTAAAATGTTAAATAGAAATTAAAAATATATTATGCAATGTAGTACACACACTACCAGTTACCCTGGAAGAAATAAAAGTAAAAGCAGACATGTTTATTTCGAAAAGAAAGTAAGAAAGATAGACAATTTTTAGGACACAATCCAGACTTGAATGCTTACTCGCTATGTGATGGAATACTGATGTTTGCACAAAGAGTAGTTATACATAGCATATTACAAAAGTGGATATTAAATGAATTTCATAGTGGACACCTGGGAATTTCAAGGATGAAATCTCTTATGTGAATCTATGTATACTGGACCAAAATGGATCAAGACTTTCAAAAATTAGTGAAAGCCTGCTGAGGTTGTGATCTGGCAGCAATAGTCTACCATGAAATTACAACCATGGCCAAAGACAGATACTGCATGGTCAAGACTTCACACAGATTTTGCAGGTCCAATAAACAGATCACATTATCTTGTGGTAGTGGATAGCTTTACTAAGTGGCCTGAAATTTACAAGTGCAAAAAACCAGCTTCAATGGTTATAGTTCTTTTTACATGAGCTGTTTGCAAGATATGACATTCTGAATAACAGTCTCAGATAATGGTGCACAATTCATTGCTTATGAATTTAAAGAATTTTGTAAAATGTTCTTGATTGGGCATATTACTACCTCACCGTATTACCCAAGGTCAAACGGATAAGCTGAACAGTTTTAAGAGAGCTTTGAAAAAAGCAAATAAAGAAAAAGTGAGCAAAGAAGCACTACAAAATTTTTGAGAGTATACTGGATAATGCCAAACACAAATACACCATCAGACATCATTGGCTGAATTGATGTTCGCAAGGAAAATTAAATTGGTGTTCAACAAGTTGTTACTGGGTCAAAAAGAATAAGAACGGATAGCAAAAATGATAGAAAATTTTTCAAAATTAGTAAAAATGTGTTTTTCAGAGTATATAAAAATGGAAAAGAAATGAGGGTAGATGACATAATTAGGTCATAAATTGGAAAAATCATATATATGGTAAAAATGAAATATTGCTGCCATATATGGTCTGGAGCCCCTTCTATTTGTCTCGGGGTTCTTGATAAGATCCAGAGACGGATATACAACGTAATTGGCCCTAATCTGGCATCTTGTCTGCAGTCGCTCTCTCACAGACGAGCCGTCGCCTCTCACTGTCTTTTTTACAAATACTTTCATGGTAATTGCTCTGATGAGCTGCTTTCGCTGGTTCCCAGACTTCGCGAATTCAAGCGTCCTACAAGGCTGGTATTCTGCTCTCACTCTTTCATTGTGGAAACTATTAAATGTAGCCATCTCTTCTACTCCAATAGCTTCATATCTCGCACCTCTTGCCTGTGGAACTCCCTTCCTTTTTCCTGTTTCCCTGATAGCTATAATCTCCAACTATTCAAATGTAATGTCAATTGACATCTCCAGTTGCCTTGATCTATCCACTATGCTCCTCCTCATCCTTTCCTCTATCACTCCTATCTGCTCTCACTCCAAATCCTCTGTAACCCCTTGCATGCTAGTGGCTTCCCGCCTTGCTTGGGGTGAAATGCTTAAAAAAAAAAAAAAAAAAAAATGAACACGAAAGGTATTGGAATCAGTTAATGAAAAGGTTTGCTGAAGTAAGGCCCATAAGAAAAGAAGAACCTATGCAAGTGCTGTATGATAATTTTTGATGTACCAACATCTCAAGAATTCATTGAATGTACAGGTATGATTACCAGAAAAAGAAAATGCACAGAAACCCAAAACAAAAAAAAATACAATTTTCAGTACATGGCTAATTTGCCAAAAAAAAAGAAAGGGCAAATATAAAGAAAAAACAGACAAGTACTATACCCAAGCTCGCTTTTGTGGAGTCTGGGTAAATTTTTGCCAGTTGACCAAGTGGAAATGTTAAGGTTCCCCACATAAAATTTGACCTTGTGTCACATCTAGCCCACAGTGGGGTAACCGGTAAATACCAGTCCATCGCAGTCAGTCCCTGGCTTACAACAAGGCCTCTGTCATTAGGCTGAAAGTGAGAAGATCTCGTCTTCTCGCGGAGGGTGACTCAGTTCTGATAGAGATTTGGCTAAGAAAAAAAAAAACAGACAAGTTGGAGTCACGTAGTTTGCTGTTTGGCTTGAGACTGGCAAGACTTCTGTCTTCGGGCAGAGGGTGACTCAGTCAGGCCTCTGTCTACAGACAGAGATTCAGCTGAGAAAAATAGACAACGCAAAGTGTCCTACTCCATGGTTGCAGGGGTTGGGTGTACACACTCTGGTTCCCCACACTAAACTTGGCCTTGTGTCACATCTCGTCTCAGTGTGGAGACTGACCAATCCGTTTGAGTCAGTTGGAAAGAAATCTGATGATGTCATGGCTAGTAGCCTAAACGAGACATAATATTATAACTGCTAAGAATGAGATATAACAAAGAGGATGCTAAAAAGTTCTTTGCTAAACCTATTTTCCAAAATCTGATAAAACATGAAATTTTGTTTTAGAATGGGTTCTTTTACACACACACACACACACACACATATATATATTAGTACATACACACACATATATATATATATATATATATAGAGAGAGAGAGAGAGAGGCAGCCTGATGATTTAGAAATGCATTTTCCCTTATCCATATGATGAAGCCATATATGCATTATTGGATATTATTATGAACATTTTTCCAAATGTCAATAAATTATAACATTATGGGGATTATATACCCAAATTTATTAAATACTGTCGACATGAAGAATGCATGGATAAAAACAATTCTTTCATTTATTTTCTACTGATTCTGAAGGATTTCCATCTCAAAAAGTTCTTTGCTAAACCTATTTTCCAAAATCTGATTAAACATGAAATTTTGTTTTAGAATGGGTTCTTTTACACACACACACATATATATATATATATATTAGTACATACAGAGAGAGAGAGAGAGAGAGAGAGAGAGGCAGCCTGATGATTGCGTCAAGCATGAAACAGCCTGTCGCCTCCGAGTGTTGACTTCAATGTTCACTTTTATATTTACATGCACTCTATCTCTGATATTGAGTACTTTATCCCATAAATATAGCACACCATAAAACTATATTTCTTCAAATATATATATAACGTTATATAATAACGTTCATGAAAGTATGTTTCGAAAATAATATCCAATAATGCATTTTCCGTTATCTATATGATGAAGCCATATATGCATTATCGGATATTATTATGAACATTTTTCCAAATGTCAATAAATTATAACATTATGGGGATTATATACCCAAATTTATTAAATACTGTCGACATGAAGAATGCATGGATAAAAACAATTCTTTCATTTATTTTCTACTGATTCTGAAGGATTTCCATCTCAAAAGATGGACACTTACAGTGGAGAATATAAAATGTTAAATGATTTTTTCTATTTTAAGTCACTCATTTTCTTTCGCTTTTTTTAGTTTCAAGCAATATAAGATTTAATTATTTTTAAACACGCAAATGCATACACATACACATTTTCGTTATCCATCTAATGAAACCATATAGGCGAAATACATTATCGGATATTATTTTCGAAACATACATTCATGAATGTTTTTCCAAATGTCAATATATATATCTATATATATACATATTTGGGTAGCAACAAATCATTCAAAAAAGTTTTATTAAAACTCACCAAGAAGATTAATTTTTATTAGGATAAGGAACAGATTGGAAATGCTTATAGATTTAACATGTTTTGCCTTTCAGCTTCAACTGAAAATGAAATATGGAGAAGAAAAGAAAATTCTGGTATTTTTATATTTCTGTTTGTTTTTCATTGGTTAAGCAGACCACATGTGTATTTGTCCTGTCAAGCAGCATTTGTGTATATAATTTAAGTGCATATGTGTATCATATTTCTAGTATGCTTATGTAGGATTCGTATGATAAGGTGTATTTGATTGTGTATGTGTTCATTTGAGCATCTAGTAGATATTTTCACCTATGTTTGGTGCTTGTCTATAAGCTGATTTGGGGATGTTTTGTGTGAGAGTGAAAGAATTTAAGTTCCCACATAGAAGCAGCTCATTGCTTCTAAATAGTCATTTTTTGGAAGGTGGGAGGGGGTGATTGGTCATATTTCTTTGCCAGAAGACTATAATAGTCAACCAGTTTTTAATGGCTTTTCCCTAAAATGTGGTCTTTACCAAGGCCTATAGGGTTCACTTACTTAAAGACATCTATAACCACTGATCTAAAAAAGAAGTTGTAATTTAAGCATTGACCTTAGAAAGTGATTTTAATTAACCATTGATATTAGAAGAAAGTAGTAGTAATTTATCCATAGATCTTAGAAAGTGGGTGTAATTTAACCATTGATCTTAGAAGAAAGTTGTTGTAATTTAACCACTAATCTTAGGAAGTAGCTGTAATTTAACCATTGATCTTAAAAAGTTATTATAATTTAACCATTGATATTAGGAAGTGGTTGTAATTTAACCATTGATCTTAAAAAGTTATTATAATTTAACCATTGATATTAGGAAGTAGTTGTAATTTAACCATTGATCTTAAAAAGTTATTATAATTTAACCATTGATATTAGGAAGTGGTTGTAATTTAACCATTGATCTTAAAAAGTTATTATAATTTAACCATTGATATTAGGAAGTAGTTGTAATTTAACCATTGATATTAGAAGAAAGTGATTTTAATTTAATGATTGAACTTAGAAAGTGGCTGTAATGTAACCATAATTCTTAGAAAGTGAATATAATTTAACCATTGATCTTAGAAGAAAGTGTCTGTAATCGAACCATTGATCTTAGTATGTGGGCATAATTTAACCATTGATCTTAGAAGAAAATGGTTGCAATTTAACCATTAATCTTAAGAAGTGGTTGTAATTTGTCAATAGATCTTAGAAAGTGGGTGTAATTTAAATACTGATCTTAGAAACTCAGTAATTTAACCATTGATCTAAGGAGAAAGTGGTTGTAATGTAACCATTGATCTTACAAGAAAGTGCTTGTAATTTAACTATTGGTCTTAAAAAGCTTTTTTAATTTAATCATTGATCTTTCAAAGTAGTTGTAAATTAACCATTGATCTTAAAAGAAAGTGATTGTAATGTAACCATTGATATTTGAAATTGATTGTAATTGAATCATTGATTTTAGAAAGTGGTAGTAATTTTTACACAAATGCACATATTTATTGTTGATTCACAGTTGATTATCTCAGAAAATCATCCTCTTATTTTTCAATCTCAGAAATAATACAAGACAAATTGTTATTATTTTAGAAAATGCTACTTATTTATACTTAGCAGTAGTTAGAATGTTAGCATCCTATAAAATCCACATTAAAATCCCACCGTGATTCAAATAGATGACCTTGATTATATTGACCTAGAGAGATAATTACTGTTGATAAGTGCTTGAAAATTATACCACAGCTTGGACCAATCCTTATGAGTTATATTGGTTAGATGAACCGGCTCAGAAGTCATTGATGATAACATAATCATCAAATTCATATTAACATAAAGTTACAAGTTATAAAGTTAGTATTAGAAGTTACCTGTCATCCTGACTGAGGCTTCATTATATTATATATTCAACTATTGATCACCCCGAACTGCACATTCTCTCTTAGAAACTAAGTCATAATAGTTGCATTACAAACCACAAATTTGCTCTGTAGGTGTTGAACAACACAAACGTACTTGAACAGGTACCTGCTATAGGGATTAGTTACTCTAGTAGATGGGTGCACTTATAAACAAGCAGCCTACCATCATTACATCTTTTTATTCTAACTTTTTTTTTTACCATTTCCCTGAGATTACATCCCTGTATATAACCTTTGCATGATGTTGAAGGTAAAAAACTAACAACAGAAAGAATGGTTTGAATCAACTTTTTTTTTACACATACATGCACATGCATTAGATTAACTATGCCCTGCAGTAAGATATTAAAAACATAGGAAGATTTTTTATTGTCCTCTTTGTGAATGTATAGATTATAGACAGTGTAATTGAGTTCCCATGACCCAATATGATCTGTACATTCACATGGTGGAGACATAGCATAAACACGTCATTCCTGTAACTAAGTCAGACAAATGATAATTTATAATAAATACAAAAAAATAGCCAAAGAATAAAGGTATCAGTAGCTTAAACAACTTTAAGACTTCTCAAAATTATAGACAGTATCTTTAAATCATATTATGGAAATACAACTTAATAAGTTTGATTCTATTTCAAAACAATTATGGGTTAGTGTATCTTAGTAGCAATATTTCAGCTCAAAACAATGCATAGTGATATGATCATTATCTCCTGATGAAGGCCATTAAAATATTACTTCAAATGTATATATAGAGAAATAAATAGAGAAGAAGTATGTGTTTCATATATGCATTTTTATTACAGTTTCAAATGACCTGCTGAGAATTGCCAATTCTACACTACAGCTAATTGTGAGCTCCATAATCTTTTTCAATGATTACATTACCAGGTTTACACACAATTTTTTAATTTATAATTGCCCTTCACCTAGACTGGTTACAAACCAGGGCTAGAGAACATAGTCTATGTTACTATTTTAATCTGTAGCTAAAAGAAGAGATGGCTTCATTCCTTTCCCAAGAGTATTTGTGTGAAAGTGAGTGTAACAGACATGACTGGGATTTGAACTCAGCATGCAGTTTTCTCATTCTGAGCTGCTAATTATTATACTACAGGCACAAATGCATTTTCAATTTTAACACATTAATGGACATAAAAACCCCACACCCACTGGAGAAATTAAATTTGTGTCTCCCAGTTGGAAGGGATTGGGAAATCATATATAGAAAAAAAATGATCTTAAATCTTGTAGTGAGGTTAAAAGAATATAGACTAACTCATAAATCATCCTGCATCCTTTATTCAAGGGTCAACCATCCAGTAATAGTCATGGTCCATTTAAAATAAATACATTTCCTTTCACATTTGAAATAAAAATCTGAAAATTTCTAACAATTTTACAAAACAAGTTTGATGTTATTACAAATAAAGAAATGTCATGGTAATTAAGAGAGCAATATTTCCAATTCAAAATCTATAACCAAATCAATTGAAAATCAAGAAAATCTTGTGATCTCTAATACACATCTACTGTATTATTTAGCCTCAATAATAAATCCAGTGGTTCAAATTTATAATCTTAGAAACTTCCGACATTTTTCTAGAACATAATCATAAAGTTGCATGTAGATTCCGTTAGATTTAAAAAGTGTAACAAAATTATTTTTTCTCTTTCCAAGGCTCATTGCTATTCATTTGTTTCTGTTATTAAAAACCAATTTTACTAAATATTTAAAATTTTCCATGCAGAAAAATTTTGCATTTAGAATGAATAAATTTTTAATCAACTTGAGAAACAGATTTAGTTTATCGTATATACAGGATTCTGAGAGGAAAACAAAAAAAAAATCAAGAGAAGCAAAATGGTTGAGTCTTGAATTAAATTTAATATAGAGGATAAGAAGAAGGACTGGTTGGCTTTGGAATAGAAAAAGTGTTAAAAATTAAAACCTTTGTCCCTCTGCATTATTAATATTATTTCCCTTTCCACTGAATTACTTTTCAAGGCCTCTCAATTGCAGTAACCTTAATGTAAATGCTAATTTCAGTCAAAGGTGTTTTCTGTTGCCATAGTAGGATATGACAACACAACTATGAAATTCAAACAAATTCAAATTTAGAGATCAGAGTCACCTTTAGTGACAGAATAAAATTTTTGCACAGCAAATAAAGTCACATACAGAGTGAGAAAGGTTAATATTTTTATGCATCAGTATCAACTAAGATTTCTCAAAAAGAACTCGTATATATATGTGACTAAAAATGCAGGGAAAATGGTCAGCATCTGGTGCTGCTCCTGAAAGTACCTGGCTTTCAGCTATGCTCTACCTTTGCAAGAGCCAGATTGAGCCCCAAAAAGGAGCATTACAGCCACATCTGAGCTGGAGTGGTTCAATCCTTACTTTCTAGCATTAACAGAGTTCAAAAGCATTTGTGCAGGCTTATAGATGATGAAATATTTTTCAGATTACAACCACAGATAAAACATCACTGATTGCTTACTACTATATTGCTATTTCCATGGCAGATGTTCAGAATAACAACTACCCTGCAAACATAACATCAGCATCTGCAGGTGGAAATAGAAGGTTCAAGGAGGAAGACTAGCAAATTGCCAGTTTGTCTACCTTACATATTCAGAAGATCTGCAGTACATACAGGATTAGAACAATATTTTGAAGCAGCCACATTCTACAGTGAAATCTCTGTTGAGTAAAATCTAACATTGGGGAGAACATGACCAAGAACTGCATGTACTCCATTCCTCACAGTTGTGGCAAAGAATAGTCGAACAAACCACCCACAAAAAGTAAGGCTAGAAGAACATTGAAAAGCTATATTGAGAGGTGAATCAATGAAATTGGGCATGACTGATCATATATGGAGAGAAAAGGGTAGCCATCAGAAATTGTGGAATAGAATGAAAATATTGGACAAAGAAGAACACTGCCGAGTTAGATGCATGAAAGAATCAGCACATTTGCTAGGCTATGAGGATCTCCTTAGTAGGCCTAGAATAGAAATAAAGACAATAAATAGACACATTCTTTTTTCCCTGTGTCTAAAGTATAATTTTGGAAAGTGAAAATTTTTCCAAGTTTTCATATTGAATCAAGAAAATATGAATTTTAATCAAAATGGATTTATATATGTATATATTATAAGCATTTCATCCCATGAAAAATAATACAGCTACTACGATACAAGGTGTTACTAAGTATTAGAAAATATGAAAAAAAAAAAACACTATTAATGAGAGAGAACAATAAAAGAACAGGAATTAAGAAGGTAGAAGATGAAAATAGACATTACATTTAAATTTTAGAAGATCAAAGTTGACAGGTAAGCAAGAATCCAGAAGAGAGAGCAACAAATGAGAAGTGCATTAGAATAAACTTTTACCATAGAACTTATAGTTATATCTAACCATTTCAAGTGTAAATGAATGAGATCTTGCCTATATTTATTTACTTTTTCAAAAACAACTAAAATGCAAGGGGTTAGTGAATGTGAGAGAATATGGGAAAAGAAAACATGATTAAAGATAAAGAATAATGAATGAACAGGAATTAAGAAGACATAAGATAATGATTGATATTGCATTTAAATTTTAGAAGATCAAATTTGCCAGGGAAGCAAGAAGCAAGAATCCAGAAGAGAGAGCAACAAATGAGAAGTGGATAAGAAAAAACTGTTAGCATAGAACTTACAGTTATATGTAACCATTTCAAGTGTAAATGAATGAGATCTTGCCTATATTTATTTACTTTTTCAAAAACAACTAAAATTCATGGGGTTAGTGAATGCGAGAGAATATGGCAAAAGAAAAGCTGATTAAAGATAAAGAATAATAAATGAACAGGAATTAAGAAGACATAAGATAATGATTGATATTGCATTTAAATTTTAGAAGATCAAATTTGACAGGGAAGCAAGAAGCCAGAAGAGAGAGCAACAAATGAGAAGTGCATTAGAAAAAACTGTTAGCATAGAACTTACAGTTATATCTAATAATTTCAAGTTTGAAAGAATGAAGTCTTACTGACAATCGTACTTAAATTCATAAAGTCTAGGTACTATAGAAGAAAGTTCATCTAAACAGTTACCATGAGAGTATTTACAGAAAAGACACATAATAGAAATTATAATTTGAAACTATAATATTTGAATATTGAAATGTTTTCATTTGAAATAAATAAAATACAAACTTCATGCAAAATAAAAACAACATATGAAAAAATGGTGTTACTTTAAACTGATGTCAGGAGGATATAAATCTGATCAATGATAGACCTAGGGTTGTTGGCACACTGGGCAAGTTGAACTTTGGCACCCTTATAAGTATAATTTTCTAAAATTTTCACAAGGAGAAAAACTGAAAATCTAGAATAACGAGTTTATTACAATATACAATTTAATACAAGCTAAAGAAAACATTCATTATCTGACCAAACATATTTATTTTCTGGCCCTTAGATCTGCAAATCTTTTCATGGTAATTTGTAAACCTATTTTCTTTTAAAAGATCATTTTCTATTGACAATATAGCCAAAGAGTTTAATCTGTCTTGAGTCATGGATGACTGCAAGTATGTTTTTATAAGTTTTAGTTTGAAGGCACTCTCAGCTATGGTGGTACCCTGGATGACTTCCCAAGTTGACAGTACCTTGAGCCTGCCCCAAATCTAATAAAAATACTGATTAGTAACAAGACAAGTTATAACTGAAGAATACATATTTTTTTTAAATTAAGGAAAATTAGTTTAAATTTCAAATAATGTTTAAAATACAAACATTGGGTATTATTCCTTATCATAAGAATTTAATTAAATGACATTAAAAAAAACTCAAAATTAATGACATTTTTAAAAGTAATCTAAAAATTTGTGTATAAATATTCTGTATCCTCATTACTCTTCATACAGGGTGAGGCATAGATGATGACAGACATTTTTGAAATGGTTATTACTTAGCTCCAAGGGGAGAGACATTTGTTCACCAGGTACTAGTGGTCAGTGTATCTTAGCATTTTTTCTTTTCAGCTGAAGCCATGTTGTTGTGGGTGATGGAGCATTGCATGTTCACCTACAACAGTTTCATGAAGAATAACGAGTCTGTCACAGCAATTAAGTGTGAGTTGCATTGCCGTTTCAACATTCACTGAAATCAGGCTGTTCCCACTTGTAACACGTTGGGTTTATGCACTTAATACATGAGGTATACTAATGTATAGCAGACCAGTGGGAGTCCCGCAAATGGTACATACTGTAGAAAATGTGGAACACTTCAGACAAGCTTTTCTGTGCCGTCCGAATCACTCTGCTTGGAGGCCTGCTACTGAACTTAGAATTGATAACCATTCAGTAAGGCATATTTTGCAAGAAGAACTGCATTTCCTCCCCTACAAATTGGTCATTGGGCAACAGTTGAGACCCAGAGGTGGCTTAACTTTGCATGCCAGATGGAAGCAATTTCTGAGGCAAATGACAACTTCATTTTGTTAATGAGTGATGAAGCTCATTTTCATCTCAATGGCATAGTGAATTGACAGAATGAATTGTTGTAAGTGGGCTCTTGAAAATCCAAGAGAATTGTGCTAAAGAACACTTCACAGACCAAAAGTGACAATTTGGTGTACTGTTTGAAAGCTGGCATCATTAGTCTTTACTTTTTTGAAAACCATAATGAAAATGCTGTTACTGTGAACTTAGAGTGTCACATTGAGATGATAAACAACTTCTTTGTGCACAAATTACAGTGAAAACATATTCCTATAAAAAATGTATGGTTTTCAGCAGAATGGGGCAATGGCTCACACAGTCAGACCATCAATGGACATTCTTCACCCTCTCTTCAATGACTGCCTCATTTCCATATTTGCTGACACTCCTTGGCTTCCTTAACCCCCAGTTTTGTTTATGTGTGATTATTTCTCGTGGGGAAACCTCAAGGTACATGTGTATGAGCATAAGCCCCATACATTGGGTGATTTGAAGGAAGCTATTGGCATGGATGTCACCTAAATTGACAGAGCAATGGTGTAAAGTAGTGGAAGCCAACTTCCAAGAACACCTTCAGAAATACATCAATGAAAACAGACGCCACATAAGGAATGTTATTTTCCAAAAGTGGTCTTGTCAAATACTAATTCAATACAAATACATTGATGTCAATAAAAATTTTTTCTAAGCTAAAATTAATTATGAGGTGAATTTGTCAAAAACATCCATCCTCTCTGCTTTTCCCTATATATCTGGAAAGGGAAGGATAAATGTTACTGTAAGATTTGTTATCTAAAAAACATTTAATCAGTATATGGTAAACAAAAGGTTAAATAAATTATATAAAATGTCTTCTAAGCAAACTATTGAGACTTATGCTGCACAAGTTCACAGATGGTTTCCTTTTAGCCTTGATAAAAAAAATGCTTTCCAAAGGAACAATGTCAAATTGTTTAACTCTGATTTGATCTTATACTTAAATTTATATAAAAACTGCAAAATGAACCAAGATTTAAACAGTTGAAATTTCATTGTAATAACACTTTAAAATTTACTTGCTATTTGTACTGCATATTTCATTAGTTTCAAATTATGTAAAAAGTTCAGTTTATAGGGATATATAGGAATAACAGTTAACCCTAGACTTGAACCGTTTAAGAGCTACCCAAAGTAGAAGGTTACAGAATGGTGTTTTTGCATGTATGTAAGCAGACAAGGTAAGATGATCAGTTTATGAGGATATGTAGGAAAGATAACAGTTAAGCCTAGACTTGAAGAGGTTAAAATTGTAGTGATTAAGGAAGTATCCTCTTGAGAGTTTCTTCTACAAAAGAGTCATTCTTGGCAAAAGCTATCCAACTGATACTTCCTACTTACTAATAGAATATGAAGGCACATGTATGCCACATGATATGACTTAGTTGTGAGGGTTACAGTTTGAGAAATGAAGGAGTGTAACTATCAGAACTTTTGCCATGGAAATAGCAACAGAGTAACAAGAAGCTTGCAACATTTCATCTGGGGAGAAATGGGTTGTAGAATGGAAAATAATTCATCACCCAATAGACATGTATGGAAGGAGGATTCAGGTACTTTTTGGAGTGGTACAATGATGAATCATATATACAAGTTCTACAAGGCGTATGGTGAATGTGAGTCCCAATATACATTCAACGCAAGAATGGTAGTGGGTAGCAACAAGGTAAATAATATTGCATCTGGAATTACTTAGTGACAAATGTGAAAAATATCCTGGTGATAAAAACGAATGTATTAGGACTAAATGTTAATGAATAGTCAAATAGGTAGAATGCAAAGCAATAATTGTCAATTCAAATGTGTTTTATAAAAGATAAAATTATAAACATATCTGAAGTATTGTAGTTAGACAATATCAAAAAGAACATGAAAGAAAACAATGTGATGTAAGAGAAGCAATACAGAATGAGTAGTGAAGAAGATTAAGTTTAGATTGTATCACCATAAGCTGGAAATTATTTCAGAGATTAACAGAAACAAACTATTCAATGTTTTTAAAGTGCATATTTAAATGCATATAAACTTTTCTTCTTTATTAAATCATCTAGCATATTTTCCAAAGGACAATCAACTACTAACCTATTTTCCAGTGTCATAGAGGAAATGACTCACATTAAAAAGAAAGGAAACAATTCAAATTATGGTAGTTACTTTTATAGGAAAATAAAAAAAAAACATTGATGTTTGATAAACATTGCCAGTGTATAAATATTCTTATATATTTAGAAAATTATTGTAGTCTAGAAAATTGATTGGGAATATTTTTTGGAAAGATTTCCTGATTTTTGCTGTTTTTCTTGACTATTGTACTATCTTTACAAAAATATCTCAATCAATTTTAAAATATTTTAGACTGACCATTAAATAAACCACACATGACACATTGAGAATTACCACTTGAGAAATATTAATTTAGAAATGATAATTGACAAATTTTTATTGAGAAATAATAATTGATAAATATTGTTGGCAAAATAGAAATTGCAAAATGATAATTGAAAAACATTGATTGGGAAATAATAATTAAGAAATTTTGATTGAAAAATATTGGTTGCAAAATAATAATTGGATAATATCGGTTGAGAAATAATTGATAGATATTAATGATGAAATAGTGATTGTGAAATGAGAATTAGAAAATATTGATTCAGGAATAGTAATTAAGAAATATTGATCGTGTAATAATTATTGATAATAGTGATTGGAAAATAGTCATTGCGAAATAATAAGTGAAAAATACTGATTGAGAAATAATAATTGAGAAAAAGTGATTATGAAAGAATAATATAGATATTGTGATAGAGAAATGATAATTGAAAAATATTGATTGAGAAATACTGATTGGGAAATAATAATTAATAAATAATGATTGGACATAATAATTGAGAAAGACTGACTGAAAAATAGTAATTGAGAAATATTAATTGGGACACAATTTTTGCATAATAATAACTGACAAATAGTGATTGAGAAATAATAATTGATAGTTATAGTAAAAACTGAGAAATATTGATTGTGAAATGATAATTAATATTAATGAAATATATTAATTGAGAAATAATGACTGAGAAATATTGATTGAAAAATAATAATTGATAAATACTGATTGTGAAATAGTGATTGAAAAGTATTGGTTGAGAAATATTGATTGTGTAATGATAACTGAAATATATTGATTGTGAAATAATAATAAATAGTGATTGGGAAATGATAATTGAAAAATATTGATTGAAAAATAATAATTGAAAAATATTGATTAAGTCTGATCAGTTCAAAAAGGTCAAATTGGCAGACCTACAAACAGCTTATGGTCTGTTGTTATCTGAGGCAATAAATGGCTTTTTTAATTTTAACACGTGAAAAAAAGAACTAAACTGCTCTCTATTAATCTGCTGAAAGACCACTTCCTATCTCCCATCATCATGGCTGACACTAATGAAAGTGACTCGTTGCACCTTTTTGGCTTACATTCTGGGTAGACATAATTATGTGGAATCCATTGCTAGGTCTGCTGTTAAGAAGTTGGTTCTCACTGTTGTGCTAGAAAATTTAATTTTCTGAGACTATTTTACATAGTTATAAGTCTATCATTTGTCCATTCCTTGAATATTGCTGCCACATATGGTCCAGTGCTCCTAATGTATATCTAAAGATTCTTCATAAAATCTGAAGAAGAATTAACAATATTATTGGTCCTGACATAGTATCTCAGCTTCAGTCATTTTCCTACTGCCATAAAGTAGCTTTCCTGTGCCTTTTCTATAAATACTTTCATGGTAATTGTTCTGATGAGTTTTCCTCTTTAGTACCGTCTTCACCTAGCATCTTGGCTTCAGTCACTTTCCCCATCACTGTAATGTAGCTTTTCTGCACCTTTTCTCTAAATACTTTCATGGTAATTGTTCTGATGAGCTTTCCTCTTTGGTACAGTCTTCACCTGGCATCTCGACTTCAGTCACTTTCCCCTCATTGTAATGTAGCTTCTCTGCACCTTTTCTCTAAATACTTTCATGGTAATTGTTCTGATGAGCTTTCCTCTTTAGTAACGTCTTCACCTAGCATCTTGGCTTCAGTCACTTTCCCCATCACTGTAATGTAGCATTTCTGGACCTTTTCTCTAAATACTTTCATGGTAATTGTTGTGATGAGCTTTCCTATTTGGTTCAGTCTTGACCTCGCATCTTGGCTTCAGTCTCTTTCCCCTCATTGTAATGTAGCTTCTCTGCACCTTTTCTCTAAATACTTTCATGGTAATTGTTGTGATGAGCTTTCCTCTTTGGTACAGTCTTGACCTCGCATCTTGGCTTCAGTCTCTTTCCCCTCATTGTAATGTAGCTTCTCTGCACCTTTTCTCTAAATACTTTCATGGTAATTGTTGTGATGAGCTTTCCTCTTTGGTACAGTCTTGACCTCGCATCTTGGCTTCAGTCTCTTTCCCCTCATTGTAATGTAGCTTCTCTGCACCTTTTCTCTAAATACTTTCATGGTAATTGTTCTGATGAGCTTTCCTATTTGGTACAGTCTTGACCTCGCATCTTGGCTTCAGTCTCTTTCCCCTCATTGTAATGTAGCTTCTCTGCACCTTTTCTCTAAATACTTTCATGGTAATTGTTGTGATGAGCTTTCCTCTTTGGTACAGTCTTGACCTCGCATCTTGGCTTCAGTCTCTTTCCCCTCATTGTAATGTAGCTTCTCTGCACCTTTTCTCTAAATACTTTCATGGTAATTGTTGTGATGAGCTTTCCTCTTTGGTACAGTCTTGACCTCGCATCTTGGCTTCAGTCTCTTTCCCCTCATTGTAATGTAGCTTCTCTGCACCTTTTCTCTAAATACTTTCATGGTAATTGTTCTGATGAGCTTTCCTCTTTGGTACAGTCTTGACCTCGCATCTTGGCTTCAGTCTCTTTCCCCTCATTGTAATGTAGCTTCTCTGCACCTTTTCTCTAAATACTTTCATGGTAATTGTTCTGATGAGCTTTCCTCTTTGGTACAGTCTTGACCTCGCATCTTGGCTTCAGTCTCTTTCCCCTCATTGTAATGTAGCTTCTCTGCACCTTTTCTCTAAATACTTTCATGGTAATTGTTGTGATGAGCTTTCCTCTTTGGTACAGTCTTGACCTCGCACCTTGGCTTCAGTCTCTTTCCCCTCATTGTAATGTAGCTTCTCTGCACCTTTTCTCTAAATACTTTCATGGTAATTGTTCTGATGAGCTTTCCTCTTTGGTACAGTCTTGACCTCGCATCTTGGCTTCAGTCTCTTTCCCCTCATTGTAATGTAGCTTCTCTGCACCTTTTCTCTAAATACTTTCATGGTAATTGTTGTGATGAGCTTTCCTCTTTGGTACAGTCTTGACCTCGCATCTTGGCTTCAGTCTCTTTCCCCTCATTGTAATGTAGCTTCTCTGCACCTTTTCTCTAAATACTTTCATGGTAATTGTTGTGATGAGCTTTCCTCTTTGGTACAGTCTTGACCTCGCATCTTTGCTTCAGTCTCTTTCCCCTCATTGTAATGTAGCTTCTCTGCACCTTTTCTCTAAATACTTTCATGGTAATTGTTCTGATGAGCTTTCCTCTTTGGTACAGTCTTGACCTCGCATCTTGGCTTCAGTCTCTTTCCCCTCATTGTAATGTAGCTTCTCTGCACCTTTTCTCTAAATACTTTCATGGTAATTGTTGTGATGAGCTTTCCTCTTTGGTACAGTCTTGACCTCGCATCTTGGCTTCAGTCTCTTTCCCCTCATTGTAATGTAGCTTCTCTGCACCTTTTCTCTAAATACTTTCATGGTAATTGTTCTGATGAGCTTTCCTCTTTGGTACAGTCTTGACCTCGCATCTTGGCTTCAGTCTCTTTCCCCTCATTGTAATGTAGCTTCTCTGCACCTTTTCTCTAAATACTTTCATGGTAATTGTTCTGATGAGTTTTCCTCTTTGGTACAGTCTTGACCTGGCATCTCGGCTTCAGTCTCTTTCCCATCACTGTAATGTAGCTTCTCTGCACCTTTTCTCTAAATACTTTCATGGTAATTGTTCTGATGAGTTTTCCTCTTTGGTACAGTCTTGACCTCGCATCTCGGCTTCAGTCTCTTTCCCCTCATTGTAATGTAGCTTCTCTGCACCTTTTCTCTAAATACTTTCATGGTAATTGTTCTGATGAGTTTTCCTCTTTGGTACAGTCTTGACCTCACATCTCGGCTTCAGTCTCTTTCCCATCACTGTAATGTAGCTTCTCTGCACATTTTCTCTAAATACTTTCATGGTAATTGTTCTGATGAGTTTTCCTCTTTGGTACAGTCTTGACCTCGCATCTCGGCTTCAGTCTCTTTCCCCTCATTGTAATGTAGCTTCTCTGTGCCTTTTTTCTAAATACTTTCATGGTAATTGTTGTGATGAGCTTTCCTCTTTGGTACAGTCTTGACCTCGCATCTTGCCTTCAGTCTCTTTCCCCTCATTGTAATGTAGCTTCTCTGCACCTTTTCTCTAAATACTTTCATGGTAATTGTTCTGATGAGTTTTCCTCTTTGGTACAGACTTGACCTCGCATCTCGGCTTCAGTCTCTTTCCCCTCATTGTAATGTAGCTTCTCTGTGCCTTTTTTCTAAATACTTTCATGGTAATTGTTGTGATGAGCTTTCCTCTTTGGTACAGTCTTGACCTCGCATCTTGGCTTCAGTCTCTTTCCCCTCATTGTAATGTAGCTTCTCTGCACCTTTTCTCTAAATACTTTCATGGTAATTGTTCTGATGAGCTTTCCTCTTTGGTACAGTCTTGACCTCGCATCTTGGCTTCAGTCTCTTTCCCATCACTGTAATGTAGCTTCTCTGCACCTTTTCTCTAAATACTTTCATGGTAATTGTTCTGATGAGTTTTCCTCTTTGGTACAGTCTTGACCTGGCATCTCGGCTTCAATCTCTTTCCCATCACTGTAATGTAGCTTCTCTGCACCTTTTCTCTAAATACTTTCATGGTAATTGTTCTGATGAGTTTTCCTCTTTGGTACAGTCTTGACCTCGCATCTCGGCTTCAGTCTCTTTCCCATCACTGTAATGTAGCTTCTCTGCACCTTTTCTCTAAATACTTTCATGGTAATTGTTCTGATGAGTTTTCCTCTTTGGTACAGTCTTGACCTCGCATCTCGGCTTCAGTCTCTTTCCCATCACTGTAATGTAGCTTCTCTGCACCTTTTCTCTAAATACTTTCATGGTAATTGTTCTGATGAGTTTTCCTCTTTGGTACAGTCTTGACCTCGCATCTCGGCTTCAGTCTCTTTCCCCTCATTGTAATGTAGCTTCTCTGTGCCTTTTTTCTAAATACTTTCATGGTAATTGTTGTGATGAGCTTTCCTCTTTGGTACAGTCTTGACCTCGCATCTTGCCTTCAGTCTCTTTCCCCTCATTGTAATGTAGCTTCTCTGCACCTTTTCTCTAAATACTTTCATGGTAATTGTTCTGATGAGTTTTCCTCTTTGGTACAGTCTTGACCTCGCATCTCGGCTTCAGTCTCTTTCCCCTCATTGTAATGTAGCTTCTCTGTGCCTTTTTTCTAAATACTTTCATGGTAATTGTTGTGATGAGCTTTCCTCTTTGGTACAGTCTTGACCTCGCATCTTGGCTTCAGTCTCTTTCCCCTCATTGTAATGTAGCTTCTCTGCACCTTTTCTCTAAATACTTTCATGGTAATTGTTCTGATGAGCTTTCCTCTTTGGTACAGTCTTGACCTCGCATCTTGGCTTCAGTCTCTTTCCCATCACTGTAATGTAGCTTCTCTGCACCTTTTCTCTAAATACTTTCATGGTAATTGTTCTGATGAGTTTTCCTCTTTGGTACAGTCTTGACCTGGCATCTCGGCTTCAATCTCTTTCCCATCACTGTAATGTAGCTTCTCTGCACCTTTTCTCTAAATACTTTCATGGTAATTGTTCTGATGAGTTTTCCTCTTTGGTACAGTCTTGACCTCGCATCTCGGCTTCAGTCTCTTTCCCATCACTGTAATGTAGCTTCTCTGCACCTTTTCTCTAAATACTTTCATGGTAATTGTTCTGATGAGTTTTCCTCTTTGGTACAGTCTTGACCTCGCATCTCGGCTTCAGTCTCTTTCCCATCACTGTAATGTAGCTTCTCTGCACCTTTTCTCTAAATACTTTCATGGTAATTGTTCTGATGAGTTTTCCTCTTTGGTACAGTCTTGACCTCGCATCTCGGCTTCAGTCTCTTTCCCCTCATTGTAATGTAGCTTCTCTGTGCCTTTTTTCTAAATACTTTCATGGTAATTGTTGTGATGAGCTTTCCTCTTTGGTACAGTCTTGACCTCGCATCTTGCCTTCAGTCTCTTTCCCCTCATTGTAATGTAGCTTCTCTGCACCTTTTCTCTAAATACTTTCATGGTAATTGTTCTGATGAGTTTTCCTCTTTGGTACAGTCTTGACCTCGCATCTCGGCTTCAGTCTCTTTCCCCTCATTGTAATGTAGCTTCTCTGTGCCTTTTTTCTAAATACTTTCATGGTAATTGTTGTGATGAGCTTTCCTCTTTGGTACAGTCTTGACCTCGCATCTTGGCTTCAGTCTCTTTCCCCTCATTGTAATGTAGCTTCTCTGCACCTTTTCTCTAAATACTTTCATGGTAATTGTTCTGATGAGCTTTCCTCTTTGGTACAGTCTTGACCTCGCATCTTGGCTTCAGTCTCTTTCCCATCACTGTAATGTAGCTTCTCTGCACCTTTTCTCTAAATACTTTCATGGTAATTGTTCTGATGAGTTTTCCTCTTTGGTACAGTCTTGACCTGGCATCTCGGCTTCAATCTCTTTCCCATCACTGTAATGTAGCTTCTCTGCACCTTTTCTCTAAATACTTTCATGGTAATTGTTCTGATGAGTTTTCCTCTTTGGTACAGTCTTGACCTCGCATCTCGGCTTCAGTCTCTTTCCCATCACTGTAATGTAGCTTCTCTGCACCTTTTCTCTAAATACTTTCATGGTAATTGTTCTGATGAGTTTTCCTCTTTGGTACAGTCTTGACCTCGCATCTCGGCTTCAGTCTCTTTCCCTTCATTGTAATGTAGCTTCTCTGTGCCTTTTTTCTAAATACTTTCATGGTAATTGTTGTGATGAGTTTTCCTCTATGGTGTCTAGATTTTATGAATGCTGTACTAGTTGGAAGCACAGTCTTATCAATTCACCGTTGAATTAGCTAAATGTAACCATAAATCCTATGCTAATAGTTTTTCTTGCAATTCTTGCTTGTGGAACTCTCTTTCAGCTCCATGTTTTCCAGCCAACTTTGATCTTCAAAAATTTAAATGCAATGTCAAAATTTATCTATTGTCCTTTTGATTACACTCCTATTGTTCTCAACCTTTAATAATGTTTCTATTTTTTCTTATTCTTTCATACTCTGTAAACCCTTGTATCTTAGTGGCTCTACTGCCTTACATGGGGTGAAATGATTAAAAAATGTAATTGACAAATAATAATTATGAAATAATAATTGAAAAATAATGATTGAGAAATATTGATTGAGGCCTAATAATTGACTAATACTGATTGGGAATAGTGAAATAATCATTGAGAAATATTGATTGCAAAAATAATGATTGAGAAACATTGATTGCAAAATGGTAATTGAAATATATTGATTGTAAAATAATAATTCAGAAATATTCATTTGGAAATAATGATTGTGAAATAATATTTGACAAATATTGATTGAGAAATAATAATTATGAAATGATAATTGAAAATATTGATAGGGAAATAATAATTTAGAAATATTTATTCAGTAATAATAATTGAGGAGTACTGATTGAAAAATATTGATTGATAAAGTTCTAATTTGTCTATTCTTACATTAATATAAAACAAAAGTTATGATCCTACCAAACTTTTATGAAGGGCCTAAAAATTATATACAATAACATATAAGCTCAGATCATAAATGATTGTAATAGAAGTTTATAAGATCTGTATCATCGTTTCTGGAAACATAAAATTAAAACATCTGACCTCACTAATGAAGGTACAATTTGATCAGATCTGTGTCATCTGTTTATATATTTTAGGTTAATCCATGAATATATCAATATTTCTTAAAATTATTGTATATTTTATCAACAATGTTGCATTTATAAAATATTGTTATTCATTACAATAAATAACCTCTGTCCATTAGAAAAACTGTTTTATGAAAATATATCAAAGAAATTTCAGAAAGTTCTCACTTTATAAGTAATATCTAAAAATTGATCACATACCTTATTGCTATGCTTTAAACCAAGATTTAACAAATAATAATTTTTATAAGCTTTTGCAAAAAAGCAGTGAAACATATTTTAAGTCCAGTATGTTGGGTAATAGTTAGTAGGGTTAGTCTTATTGGCCGTTATTACTGAATAGGGAGTTAAAGTTATAAGTTGGTGGCTTATAAAAATTGGCATTAAATAGCCCAAAAGGGTCTATTATAAAATCAACCAAACTAACATAATCATTTCCACTGTGATTTCTCAGAGTAAAATCATTTTAAAGGCATTTTCATGATAAAATCATTTCCAGTGCATTTCCATATTAAAATCATTAGCAATGTATTTTAATATTAAAATCATTAGTAATGAATATTTATTGTAAATTAATTTCAATTAAATTTGATTTTAAAATCACTGGCAAAGCATTTTCATAGTAAAATCACTGGCAAAGCATTTTCATAGTAAAATCACTGGCAAAGCATTTTCATAGTAAAATCACTGGCAAAGCATTTTCATAGTAAAATCACTGGCAATGCATTTTCATAGTAAAATCACTAGCAATGCATTTTCATAGTAAAGTCATTGGCAGTGAATTTCTATATTAAAATCATTAGCAATATGTGATGTTATGGATAAATTGTCATCTAAATTACAGAAAAATGAAAAAAACACTGACATCTCAAAATCATTGGCAATGTATTTTCATAGTAAAATTATTGGCAATAAAATTTCTTGTAATACAATACAATTTCATATTAAAAGTATTTGCAATACAATTTCATATTAAAAGTATTTCCAATGAGATTTCATAGTACAATCACTGGCAATGCATTTTCATAGAAAATCATTTACAATGCATTTTCCTATTAAAATATTTGTCAGTATATTTTAATAGTACAAAAATTGGCAATGTATTTTCTGACTAAAAATCATTTGCAATGCATTTTATATTAAAATTATTGGCAATACATTTTTATATTAAAATCATTTACAATACATTTTATAGTAAAATCATTAGCAATGTATTTTGAAAGTAAAATCATTGTCACTGTATTTTCATATTAAAATCATTGGCAACATATTTTTATAGTATAATCTTTAGTAAGGCATTTATTAAAATCATTGGAAATGCATTTCATATTAAAATCATTGCCAATGCATTTTCATAGTATAATCATTGCCAATACATTTCCATATTAAAAGTGTCTGCAATGCATTTTCATATTAAAAGTGTCTGCAACGCATTTTCATATTAAAAGTGTCTGCAACGCATTTTCATAGTAAAATCGTCTGCAACGCATTTTCATAGTAAAATCGTCTGCAATGCATTTTCATAGTAAAATCGTCTGCAATGCATATTCATAGTAAAATCGTCTGCAATGCATTTTCATAATAAAATCGTCTGCAATGCATTTTCATAATAAAATCGTCTGCAATGCATTTTCATAGTAAAATCGTCTGCAATGCATTTTCATAGTAAAATCGTCTGCAATGCATATTCATAGTAAAATCGTCTGCAATGCATTTTCATAATAAAATCGTCTGCAATGCATTTTCATAATAAAATCGTCTGCAATGCATTTTCATAGTAAAATCGTCTGCAATGCATATTCATAGTAAAATCGTCTGCAATGCATTTTCATAATAAAATCGTCTGCAATGCATTTTCATAATAAAATCGTCTGCAATGCATTTTCATAGTAAAATTATTTGCAATCAAATTTCATAATAATATCACTGATAATGCATTTCCATATTAAAATCAATGGCAATACAGGGTGTGATGGATAAGTTGTCATTTAAATTACAGAAAAATGAAAATAACACTGACATCTTATTTTAAAAGATATATTTAGCAATATTACACAAAAATAACTTGAAATACTAAAGAGTAAATTTATTCAATAAAATCATCATTGGCTTCAACCCTGGCCTCCAGATGACATCAGAATCTCCTGCAACTCTTCTGGATGGTCTCCTTGTATATGTGAGTGAATCCTTCATCTTTGGTGTTACAAGAAGTTTTGTTGGCCTCTTGCACAACTGCACCCCACACATAATAATCAAGGGAGGTTGCAGTCTAGGGAGTTAGGTGGTCAGTAAGGAGTGATGTGATCACAAAAATTGTCTGACAGTCATGACTGGGTTCTCTTTCTTGTGTGGCATAGTGCAGAAACCTTTTGCCAGATATAGGGTTTTCCAGTAGCTGCCCTCTTGATCCAGGATACTCTACACCCTAAAGGCACTTGATGTAGGCATCTGTGGTGAGTGAGGCCTGTGGGAAGATGAATGGAGGCATAACCTTGCTATAACTAGTAATCACTCCAAACATCTTTGTAATCAACATTATACTCATCCAACTTTTTCCCAATTCTCTGTATTGTTCTCAGATTGATACCCAAACTCCCTGAAATGTTCATATTGGAGCTTATGGCACAAATGTCAAGCAGTACAGCATGACATTTTCAAATTTCTGGTGAAGTGAATAGCATCATTTCATTTTCTCACAGACAGTGCCCAACTGACCCTACTATATTGTGCAATTGACAAAATCAAAAACAAACAATGTGCATGTGCAAAATTAAAAATATAAAACTGACAATTTACCAATCACACCCTGTACATTTCGATATTAAAATATTTTGCAATGCATTTTCATAGTAAAATTATTTGGAATGAAATTTCATTGTAAAATCATTGGTAACATATTTTCATAGTAAAATTTTTGGCAATGCATTTCCATATTAGAATCATTGGGAATGTATATTCATATTAAATTGTAATGCATTTTCTTAGTAAAATTATTTGCAACAAAATTTCATAGTAAAACCATTGGTAATGCATTTTTATAGTAAAACCATTGGCAATGCATTTTTATAGTAAAATCATTAGCAATGCATTTTCATATTAAAATAATTTACAATGCAATTTATAGTAAAATCATTAGCAATGCATTTTCACAGTAAAATCATTTACAATGCAATTTACAGTAAAATCATTAGCAATGCATTTTCACAGTAAAATCATTAGTACTATATTTTCATATTAAAATCATTTTCAATGCATTTTCATAGTATAATCATTTGCATTGTATTTCTATATTAAAATCATTTTCAATGCATTTTCATGGTAAAATCATTTATAATGCATTTCATAGTAAAATCATTTGCAATGCATTTTTATAATAAAATCAATTGCAATGCATTTTTATAATGACATATAGATTATAAATGAATAGAATTGTCCATTTATATAAATAAGTGGAGGTAAGGAGAGTTAGCATTAGGTCAGTTGCTAATTGTACCTTCATGTAGTTAACCTTCTATTTCATTACTTATATACAAGTTTGTCTTCCTTATTTATTTCTGTATTATCTCGAAATCATGAGATACAACATATAGTAAAATCATTTGTGGTGAAATTTCATATTAAAAACTTTGGTAATGCATATTCATATTAAAATTATTTGCAATGCATTTCTGGATTAAAATCATTTGCAACAAATATTCATATTAAAATCATTTGCAATACATTTTCTTAGTAAAATCAATAGCAATGTATTTTCTTAGTAAAATCAATAGCAATGTATATTAAAATTATTTACATTTATAGTAAAATTATTAGCAATGTATTGTCATAGTAACATCATTTCCAATGTATTGTCATAGTAACATCATTTCCAATGCATTTTCATCGTAACATCATTTCCAATGCATTTTCATAGTAACATCATTTCCAATGCATTTTCATGATAAAAGCATTTGCATTGCCTTTTCATAGTAGAAGCATTTGCATTGCCTTTTCATAGTAAAAGCATTTGCATTGCCTTTTCATAGTAAAAGCATTTGCATTGCCTTTTCATAGTAAAAGCATTTGCATTTCTTTATCATAGCAAAACCATTTCCAAAGCATTTTCATAGTAAAACAATCTTCAGGCACATTAGTAATGGTTATAAAAAGTAGTCAGTATGAACATTACTACTGAGTACTCTGTTTGATCCACAATGTCTGCCTCATACAAAATTTGATATTAAATTAAACAAGTGTTGGCATGTCATGAATTTAAATCAACCAACAATTTGTAAGTTGTGTGCTACTAAAAAATTATGATTGCTGTATAAATCACAAAATATATTAACTTCTCAAAAAAAAAAAAAAAAAAAAAAACTTTTTTAGGAGCTGGATGGATGATATTAAAACTGATTTTTCATTTATCAGAAACATTTATATTTAAGTTTAGTTTACTTCGTAACATGGCAAAAATTATTAGTAAAATGACTACATAAACTTAATTAGTACACAAGAGATTTTATGGGATGCATTTCGCTTTTGACAATATGGAAATTGAATTCTCATATTTTTCATTTTTACCAAAAAAAAGTAAACATTTACAACTGAAAATAGGGTTTAATCACATTCAGAAAGAAATAATCTCAATAAAAAGAAAGAGAAACTCACCAAAGAAGGATTTTCAAAATTTCTGTACTTACCTAAAAATATAAAGAAACATGAAATTAATTTTGAAACTTGTCAATAAAATGTTATTCATTTTACTTTAAATATATTCTTTATATCAATGAAAATATTCATATACAAAACAAAAATTGCAATACATTGCATCAAATTTCATCATTTATTTCAAATGTTTTACCAAAAAGCCTTCTATATTAAAGTGGTAATAATGTTTTATAGATTAGATTGTTCTTCTGTATAGTAAGCAATAGTTTACACATTCTTTATAACTTGAATATAAATATTTTAAAATTTGATTGCAAAACTATTTCTATAAAAATGCAAAAAATACTGTAAAATTTGTCCATTTACAAACAGAAGTTTTTTTTATTCACATTATTTTCATTCAAATGTCTTGCCTTTTGTTGTTATTATTACAACATATTAACCATATTCCAGCCTTTTTCAGATTCTTCCTCTCTTCAATCAATTTAAAGTGTTAACCTCTTCTGCTGATATTTAATCCTTTTTTCTTGCTATCTTCTGTAGGAGTTTTTTTTTCATTTCTGCTGTGGTCAGGTATTGAACTCAGCAGAGGTGAAAAAAAACTTAGAGAGTTCAGTTACTAAAGGGAAATAACTGAAACTTGGATATCCAGAAAATGTATAGTATGTAGAACAAGAACAATCTACAGCAGTGAAGTAATTTGTTTTCCTGTTAACTATGATCTTAAAAAATTTAAATGCACTATGAATCATCATCATCTATCTTGTTTTATTGTCCTTTCTCCTCAACGTTTTCTCAGTTTCTTTCACTCACAGTAACCCCTTTACATCTTGGTGGATTCATCATCTTAATTGGGATAGAATGTTTAAAGAAAAAATATTTAAATAACCCAATAAAAATTAGCATAATCTAATCTAATATATTGAATGAGGCTGTATAACTAAGCATAATAAATTTATCAACTTAACTTTTTGTCCCAAAAATGAATGATTGTTTTACTATTTACATTCGGACTATTATCCTTATCTTTCTTATCACAATGTTTCAGTTGTTGTGCACTCTGGTTTTCATCAGGTGTACATTAATCTGAATAACCTTCAGGGAATTCTGAACTGAACCCTTTTATTAGTAGACTCTTTTTGTTCCACTGCCCATGTCTAGGGACATTTCATCTAGTTTATATTTTACCACAGAGAATTGTCCTACAATGGTGGATTAAAATATTGGTTCATGAATTGTGGGTAATTGTGAGTTCAATCCCTGGGCCAGGCAGTGTGTACTTGGGCTCAGTGGAAATGGGTCAGTACTAAAAATAAGAACTAGACAATATCCCTAGACATGGACGGTGGAACATGAACTATCTACAACTGAAGATTAAATAAAGTGTTCAGGTTACCCAGATTAATATACACCTAATGAAGGCAAGAGGACACAACATCTGAAACATTGTGATAACTATAAAGATGAAGACAATAATTAGAATGTAAATAGCATAAATAATCATAACTCCAGATAAAAACAATGAATGATTATTTTATTATTTCCCTATATCTGACAAGTTTTTAGACACTATTTATAATTAAATCTAACTCCTTTAGGCAAAATACAGTACACTTCAACACTGAACACTAACACTGACTGACTTTTAGTAAAATGAAGAATTTTAGAGGTACCAAAAATGGAATCAGTGGGTCACATTCAAATTCCAACTCAAACAGTTTATACTCACTCTGCACTAATATCCTTGAGAAAAGCATGAATCCACCTTTCTCAATCATTCATCAAGAAGTAAAATTATCACTTTTCCAAAAACAAATCAAAAGTATACATAGTTTTAGAAATGTGATAAAAAGATTAATAGATTTCAAATATACTTCTAAGATTTCACAAACATGATGCTAAATAAAGTGTTGGGAACTTTTGCATCAATCTAATAAATACTAAAATATCAACATTTTTCACAGATAAATAATCTAAGATATACAAACTAAAATACTATTAGAATGTTCCTTGATTGTAAAGATGATGATTGTTGTACCATCCAACAGAAATACCTGTACAGCTGATACTCATTGGTACCCAACCAAGACTTTACCTGTAACAGGCCTGGCAGCCATGCAACTGGGATTCACCTGTATCCAACCATTCCAGTCAGTCTGCTAATAAATTTAACAATTTTTACTTATGTTCAATTATTACATGAGGTTTTATAATATTGTATTGGAATGTTTCTGCAGTATTATGATAAATTTAAATGTCATGCCTGTATCAACTTTTGAATCAAGTATAATAAATCTGCTACTGGGACTTGTAAAATACATTGTCAAATTTTGGGCAGATGTTGAAAATAAGTTTCTGAGTAGCATGCACATTTCAAGATTGATCATGTGTCAGTTCAAGGTGACGAGCATTCAGGACAACCAATCACCAACAAAATGCTAAAAGATGTGGAAAAAAAAAAACATGAATTCATCCATGAAAATCATCACTAACCAAGTGGCTATCTCTCTAACATGACTAAAATCTGCCAGATCTTCATGGAAATCCACAAGATGGATCATGTTGCTTCCAAGTTTGTCCTTCAAGTCTTGACACTTGAACAAAAGCAGAAACATTTTGACATATTCTGTTCCTTGAACTTTGTATTTGCAAAAATTAAACTAAACTGAAAGGGTACTGCTTTAAGATTTGATAAAATTCTAACTGAATCACAGGCAGTATTGGACATTTTTCGTAGGGAAGACTTCCATCAAACTTTTAAGGTATGGAAGACTTCCTGGGATCACAGTATACTTTTTTAAGAGGACTACTTCAAAGAAAATTTGGATCAAATTTAAATAATATTTGAAATATATTTTTTACTAGTTTACATATTTTTTTATGCTGAGACTAAGAACTTTTTGATGCCACTTCATAAAATACTAACATTTTAATGAATTTCTGTTTCCTAATATTTTAAATTGATGTAATGGAATAACCTGTCACCCCTATGAGTGACTACACTGTAGGTAGTAACAACCTATAAGTATCTGTAAGTCAATGGACTACAGGGTCTAGCTGCAACCTGTTCCAGCAACAC
>CAWVQA010000992.1:0-2500 GCA_963932145.1 Acanthosepion lycidas | reverse complement strand
ATATATATATATATATATACAGACATATATATATATATATATATATATATACAGACATATATATATATATATATATATATATACAGACATATATATATATATATATATACAGACATATATATATATATATATATATATATATATACAGACATATATATATATATATATATATACAGACATATATATATATATATATATATATATATACAGACATATATATATATATATATATATATATATAGACATATATATATATATATATATACAGACATATATATAATATATATATATACAGACATATATATATATATATATATACAGACATATATATATATATACAGACATATATATATATATATATATATATACAGACATATATATATATATATATACAGACATATATATATATATATATATATATATACAGACATATATATATATATATATATATATATATATATATATATATACAGACAATATATATATATATATATATATATACAGACATATATATATATATATATATACAGACATATATATATATATATATATATACAGACATATATATATATATATATACAGACATATATATATATATATATATATATATATATACAGACATATATATATATATATATACAGACATATATATATATATATATACAGACATATATATATATATATATATATATATATACAGACATATATATATATATATATACAGACATATATATATATATATATATATATATATACAGACATATATATATATATATATACAGACATATATATATATATATATATATATATATATACAGACATATATATATATATATATATATATATATACAGACATATATATATATATATATATATATATATACAGACATATATATATATATATATATATATATATACAGACATATATATATATATATATATATATATACAGACATATATATATATATATATATATATATATACAGACATATATATATATATATATATATATACAGACATATATATATATATATATATACAGACATATATATATATATATATATATATACAGACATATATATATATATATATATATATACAGACATATATATATATATATATACAGACATATATATATATATATATACAGACATATATATATATATATACAGACATATATATATATATATATACAGACATATATATATATATATATATATATATATACAGACATATATATATATATATATATATATACAGACATATATATATATATATATATACAGACATATATATATATATATATATATATACAGACATATATATATATATATATATATATATATACAGACATATATATATATATATATATATATACAGACAATTATATATATATATATATACAGACATATATATATATATATATATATATACAGACATATATATATATATATATATACAGACATATATATATATATATATACAGACATATATATATATATATATATACAGACATATATATATATATATATATATATATACAGACATATATATATATATATATATACAGACATATATATATATATATATATATACAGACATATATATATATATATATATACAGACATATATATATATATATATATATACAGACATATATATATACAGACATATATATATATATATATATATATATATACAGACATATATATATATATACAGACATATATATATATATATATATACAGACATATATATATATATACAGACATATATATATATATATATATACAGACATATATATATATATACAGACATATATATATATATATATATATACAGACATATATATATATATATATATATACAGACATATATATATATATACAGACATATATATATATATATATATATACAGACATATATATATATATACAGACATATATATATATAACAGACATATATATATATATATATATATACAGACATATATATATATATATATACAGACATATATATATATATATATATATACAGACATATATATATATATAATATATATATATATATATATATATATATATATATATATATATATATATATATATATATATATATATATATATAGATATATATATATATATACAGACATATATATATATATATATATATATATATATATACAGACATATATATATATATATATATACAGACATATATATATATATATATACAGACATATATATATATATATATATATATATATATATATATATACAGACATATATATATATATATATATATATATATATATATATATATATATATATACAGACATATATATATATATATATATATATATATATATATATACAGACATATATATATATATATATATATATATATATATATACAGACATATATATATATATATATATATATATAATATATATATATATATTATATATATATAGTCAGTATATAATATATATATATATAT
>CAWVQA010000991.1:0-103000 GCA_963932145.1 Acanthosepion lycidas | reverse complement strand
TTTTCATGGAAATCCCAGTCATATGAGTAGAGTCCATGCATGCTACGATCACGGTATGAATTTGAAGGCAAAATATTTTTGTGCAGATTTTAGATTAGGTCTTTCCCTGTCCATAATGCTAAATTGAGGAGGTAAAATAGAAATATTAATAGGAAGCAGAAGAGAAATGTACAGTGATCACCCATTTTCGGCCCACAATCTTTTTCATGGAAATCCTAGTCATATGAGTCGAGTCCATGCATGCTACGATCACGGTATAAATTTGAAGGCAAAATATTTTTGTGCAGATCTTAGATTAGGTCTTTCCCTGTCCATAATGCTAAATTGAGGAGGTAAAATATAAATATAAATAGGAAACAGAAGAGAAATGTACAGTGATCACCCATTTTCGGCCCACAATCTTTTTCATGGAAATCCCAGTCATATGAGTCGAGTCCATGCATGCTACGATCACGGTATGAATTTGAAGGCAAAATATTTTTGTGCAGAGCTTAGATTAGGTCTTTCCCTGTCCATAATGCTAAATTGAGGAGGGAAAATATAAATATAAATAAGAAACAGAAGAGAAATGTTCAGTGATCACCCATTTTCGGCCCACAATCTTTTTCATGGAAATCCCAGTCATATGAGTCGAGTCCATGCATGCTACGATCACGGTATGAATTTGAAGGTAAAATATTTTTGTGCAGAGCTTAGATTAGGTCTTTCCCTGTCCATAATGCTAAATTGAGGAGGGAAAATATAAATATAAATAAGAAACAGAAGAGAAATGTTCAGTGATCACCCATTTTCGGCCCGCAATCTTTTTCATGGAAATCCCAGTCATATGAGTCGAGTCCATGCATGCTACGATCACGGTATGAATTTGAAGGCAAAATATTTTTGTGCAGATCTTAGATTAGGTCTTTCCCTGTCCATAATGCTAAATTGAGGAGGTAGAATATAAATATAAATAGGAAACAGAAGAGAAATGTACAGTAATCACCCATTTTCGGCCCACAATCTTTTTCATGGAAATCCCAGTCATATGAGTCGAGTCCATGCATGCTACGCTCACGGTATGAATTTGAAGGCAAAATATTTTTTTGCAGATCTTAGATTAGGTCTTTCCCTGGCCATAATGCTAAATTGAGGAGGTAAAATAGAAATATAAATAGGAAACAGAAGAGAAATGTACAGTGATCACCCATTTTCGGCCCACAATCTTTCTAATGGAAATCCCAGTCATATGAGTCGAGTCCATGCATGCTACGATCACGTTATGAATTTGAATGCAAAATATTTTTGTGCAGATCTTAGATTAGGTCTTTCCCTGTCCATAATGCTAAAATTGAAGAGGTAAAATATAAATATAAATAGGAAACAGAAGAGAAATGTACAGTGATCACCCATTTTTGGCCCACAATCTTTTTCATGGAAATCCCAGTCATATGAGTCGAGTCCATGCATGCTACGATCACGGTATGAATTTGAAGGCAAAATATTTTTGTGCAGATTTTAGATTAGGTCTGTCCCTGTCCATAATGCTAAATTGAGGAGGTAAAATAGAAATATAAATAGGAAACAGAAGAGAAATGTACAGTGATCACCCATTTTCGGCCCACAATCTTTTTCATGGAAATCCCAATCATATGAGTAATGTCCATGCATGCTACGATCACGGTATGAATTTGAAGGTAAAATATTTTTGTGCAGATCTTAGATTAGGTCTTTCCCTGTCCATAATGTTAAATTGAGGAGGTAAAATATAAATATAAATAGGAAACAGAAGAGAAATGTACAGTGATCACCCATTTTCGGCCCACAATCTTTTTCATGGAAATCCCAGTCATATGAGTCGAGTCCATGCATGCTACGATCACGGTATGAATTTGAAGGCAAAATATTTTTGTGCAGATCTTAGATTAGGTCTTTCCCTGTCCATAATGCTAAATTGAGGAGGTAAAATAGAAATATAAATAGGAAACAGAAGAGAAATGTACAGTGATCACCCATTTTCGGCCCACAATCTTTTTCATGGAATTCCCATTCATATGATTCGAGTCCATGCATGCTACGATCATGGTATGAATTTGAAGGCAAAATATTTTTGTGCAGATCTTATATTAGGTCTTTCCCTGTCCATAATGCTAAATTGAGGAGGTAAAATAGAAATATAAATAGGAAACAGAAGAGAAATGTACAGTGATCACCCATTTTCGGCCCACAATTTTTTTCAGGGAAATCCCAGTCATATGATTCGAGTCCATGCATGCTACGCTCACGGTATGAATTTGAAGGCAAAATATTTTTGTGCAGAGCTTAGATAAGGTCTTTCCCTGGCCATAATGCTAAATTGAGGAGCTAAAATAGAAATATAAATAGGAAACAGAAGAGAAATGTACAGTGATCACCCATTTTCGGCCCACAATCTTTTTCATGGAAATCCCAGTCATATGAGTCGAGTCCATGCATGCTACGATCACGGTATGAATTTGAAGGCAAAATATTTTTGTGCAGATCTTAGATTAGGTCTTTCCCTGGCCATAATGCTAAATTGAGGAGGTAAAATAGAAATATAAATAGGAAACAGAAGAGAAATGTACAGTGATCACCCATTTTCGTCCCACAATCTTTTTCATGGAAATCCCAGTCATATGAGTCGATTCCATGCATGCTACGATCACGGTATGAATTTGAAGGCAAAATATTTTTGTGCAGATCTTAGATTAGGTCTTTCCCTGTCCATAATGCTAAATTGAGGAGGTAAAATAGAAATATAAATAGGAAACAGAAGAGAAATGTACAGTGATCACCCATTTTCGGCCCACAAACTTTTTCATGGAAATCCCAGTCATATGAGTCGAGTCCATGCATGCTACGATCACGGTATGAATTTGAAGGCAAAATATTTTTGTGCAGATCTTAGATTAGGTCTTTCCCTGTCCATAATGCTAAATTGAGGAGGTAAAATATAAATATTAATAGGAAACAGAAGAGAAATGTACAGTGATCACCCATTTTTGGCCCACAATCTTTTTCATGGAAATCCCAGTCATATGAGTCGAGTCCATGCATCCTACAGTCACGGTATGAATTTAAAGGCAAAATATTTTTGTGCAGAGCTTAGATTGGGTCTTTCCCAGTCCATAATGCTAAATTGAGGAGGTAAAATATAAATATAAATAAGAAACAGAAGAGAAATGTACAGTGATCACCCATTTTCGGCCCACAATCTTTTTCATGGAAATCCCAGTCATATGAGTCGAGTCCATGCATGCTACGATCACGGTATGAAATTGAAGGCAAAATATTTTTGTGCAGATTTTAGATTAGGCCTTTCCCTGTCCATAATGCTAAATTGAGGAGGTAAAATAGAAATATAAATAGGAAACAGAAGAGAAATGTACAGTGATCACCCATTTTCGGCCCACAATCTTTTTCATGGAAATCCCAATCATATGAGTAATGTCCATGCATGCTACGATCACGGTATGAATTTGAAGGCAAAATATTTTTGTGCAGATCTTAGATTAGGTCTTTCCCTGTCCATAATGCTAAATTGAGGAGGTAAAATAGAAATATAAATAGGAAACAGAAGAGAAATGTACAGTGATCACCCATTTTCGGCCCACAATCTTTTTCATGGAATTCCCATTCATATGATTCGAGTCCATGCATGCTACGATCATGGTATGAATTTGAAGGCAAATTATTTTTGTGCAGATTTTAGATTAGGTCTTTCCCTGTCCATAATGCTAAATTGAGAAGGTAAAATAGAAATATAAATAGGAAACAGAAGAGAAATGTAAAGTGATCACCCATTTTCGGCCCACAATCTTTTTCATGGAAATCCCAGTCATATGAGTCGAGTCCATGCATGCTACGATCACGGTATGAATTTGAAGGCAAAATATTTTTGTGCAGAGCTTAGATTAGGTCTTTCCCTGTCCATAATGCTAAATTGAGGAGGTAAAATATAAATATAAATAAGAAACAGAAGAGAAATGTACAGTGATCACCCATTTTCGGCCCACAATCTTTTTCATGGAAATCCCAGTCATATGAGTCGAGTCCATGCATGCTACGATCACGGTATGAAATTGAAGGCAAAATATTTTTGTGCAGATCTTATATTAGGTCTTTCCCTGTCCATAATGCTAAATTGAGGAGGTAAAATAGAAATATAAATAGGAAACAGAAGAGAAATGTACAGTGATCACCCATTTTCGGCCCACAATTTTTTTCAGGGAAATCCCAGTCATATGATTCGAGTCCATGCATGCTACGCTCACGGTATGAATTTGAAGGCAAAATATTTTTGTGCAGAGCTTAGATAAGGTCTTTCCCTAGCCATAATGCTAAATTGAGGAGCTAAAATAGAAATATAAATAGGAAACAGAAGAGAAATGTACAGTGATCACCCATTTTCGGCCCACAATCTTTTTCATGGAAATCCCAGTCATATGAGTCGAGTCCATGCATGCTACGATCACGGTATGAATTTGAAGGCAAAATATTTTTGTGCAGATCTTAGATTAGGTCTTTCCCTGGACATAATGCTAAATTGAGGAGGTAAAATAGAAATATAAATAGGAAACAGAAGAGAAATGTACAGTGATCACCCATTTTCGGCCCACAATCTTTTTCATGGAAATCCCAGTCATATGAGTCGAGTCCATGCATGCTACGATCACGGTATGAATTTGAAGGCAAAATATTTTTGTGCAGATCTTAGATTAGGTCTTTCCCTGTCCATAATGCTAAATTGAGGAGGTAAAATATAAATATAAATAGGAAACAGAAGAGAAATGTACAGTGATCACCCATTTTTGGCCCACAATCTTTTTCATGGAAATCCCAGTCATATGAGTCGAGTCCATGCATCCTACAGTCACGGTATGAATTTAAAGGCAAAATATTTTTGTGCAGGGCTTAGATTGGGTCTTTCCCAGTCCATAATGCTAAATTGAGGAGGTAAAATATAAATATAAATAAGAAACAGAAGAGAAATGTACAGTGATCACCCATTTTCGGCCTACAATATTTTTCATGGAAATCCCAGTCATATGAGTCGAGTCCATGCATGCTACGATCACGGTATGAATTTGAAGGCAAAATATTTTTGTGCAGATCTTAGATTAGGTCTCTCCCTGTCCATAATGCTAAATTGAGGAGGTAAAATAGAAATATAAATAGGAAACAGAAGAGAAATGTAAAGTGATTACCCATTTTCGGCCCACAATCTTTTCATGGAAATCCCAATCATATGAGTCGCGTCCATGCATGCTACGATCACGGTATGAATTTGAAGGTAAAATATTATTGTGCAGATCTTAGATTAGGTCTTGCTCTGTCCATAATGCTAAATTGAGGAGGTAAAATTGAAATATAAATAGGAAACAGAAGAGAAATGTACAATGATCACCCATTTTCGGCCCACAATCTTTTTCATGGAAATCCCAGTCATATGAGTCGAGTCCATGCATGCTACGATCACGGTATGAATTTGAAGGCAAAATATTTTTGTGCAGCTCGTAGATTAGGTCTCTCCCTGTCCATAATGCTAAATTGAGGAGGTAAAATAGAAATATAAACAGGAAACAGAAGAGAAATGTACAGTGATCACCCATTTTCGGCCCACAATCTTTTTCATGGAAATCCCAATCATATGAGTCGCGTCCATGCATGCTACGATCACGGTATGAAATTGAAGGTAAAATATTATTGTGCAGATCTTAGATTAGGTCTTGCCCTGTCCATAATGCTAAATTGAGGAGGTAAAATAGAAATATAAATAGGAAACAGAAGAGAAATGTACAGTGATCACCCATTTTCGGCCCACAATCTTTTTCATGGAAATCCCAGTCATATGAGTCGATTCCATGGAATGCTACGATCACGGTATGAATTTGAAAGCAAAATATTTTTGTGCAGATCTTAGATTAGGTCTTTCCCTGTCCATAATGCTAAATTGAGGAGGTAAAATAGAAATATAAATAGGAAACAGAAGAGAAATATACAGTGATCACCCATTTTCGGCCCACAATCTTTTTCATGGAAATCCCAGTCATATGAGTCGAGTCCATGCATGCTACGATCACGGTATGGATTTGAAGGCAAAATATTTTTGTGCGGATTTTAGATTAGGTCTTTCCCTGTCCATAATGCTAAATTGAGGAGGTAAAATAGAAATATAAATAGGAAACAGAAGAGAAATGTACAGTGATCAACCATTTTTGGCCCACAATCTTTTTCATGGAAATCCCAGTCATATGAGTCGATTCCATGCATGCTACGATCACGGTATGAATTTGAAGGCAAAATATTTTTGTGCAGATCTTAGATTAGGTCTTTCCCTGTCCATAATGCTAAATTGAGGAGGTAAAATAGAAATATAAATAGGAAACAGAAGAGAAATGTACAGTGATCACCCATTTTCGGCCCACAATCTTTTTCATGGAATTCCCATTCATATGATTCGAGTCCATGCATGCTACGATCATGGTATGAATTTGAAGGCAAATTATTTTTGTGCAGATTTTAGATTAGGTCTTTCCCTGTCCATAATGCTAAATTGAGAAGGTAAAATAGAAATATAAATAGGAAACAGAAGAGAAATGTAAAGTGATCACCCATTTTCGGCCCACAATCTTTTTCATGGAAATCCCAGTCATATGAGTCGAGTCCATGCATGCTACGATCACGGTATGAATTTGAAGGCAAAATATTTTTGTGCAGAGCTTAGATTAGGTCTTTCCCTGTCCATAATGCTAAATTGAGGAGGTAAAATATAAATATAAATAAGAAACAGAAGAGAAATGTACAGTGATCACCCATTTTCGGCCCACAATCTTTTTCATGGAAATCCCAGTCATATGAGTCGAGTCCATGCATGCTACGATCACGGTATGAAATTGAAGGCAAAATATTTTTGTGCAGATCTTATATTAGGTCTTTCCCTGTCCATAATGCTAAATTGAGGAGGTAAAATAGAAATATAAATAGGAAACAGAAGAGAAATGTACAGTGATCACCCATTTTCGGCCCACAATTTTTTTCAGGGAAATCCCAGTCATATGATTCGAGTCCATGCATGCTACGCTCACGGTATGAATTTGAAGGCAAAATATTTTTGTGCAGAGCTTACATAAGGTCTTTCCCTAGCCATAATGCTAAATTGAGGAGCTAAAATAGAAATATAAATAGGAAACAGAAGAGAAATGTACAGTGATCACCCATTTTCGGCCCACAATCTTTTTCATGGAAATCCCAGTCATATGAGTCGAGTCCATGCATGCTACGATCACGGTATGAATTTGAAGGCAAAATATTTTTGTGCAGATCTTAGATTAGGTCTTTCCCTGGACATAATGCTAAATTGAGGAGGTAAAATAGAAATATAAATAGGAAACAGGAGAGAAATGTACAGTGATCACCCATTTTCGGCCCACAATCTTTTTCATGGAAATCCCAGTCATATGAGTCGAGTCCATGCATGCTACGATCACGGTATGAATTTGAAGGCAAAATATTTTTGTGCAGATCTTAGATTAGGTCTTTCCCTGTCCATAATGCTAAATTGAGGAGGTAAAATATAAATATAAATAGGAAACAGAAGAGAAATGTACAGTGATCACCCATTTTTGGCCCACAATCTTTTTCATGGAAATCCCAGTCATATGAGTCGAGTCCATGCATCCTACAGTCACGGTATGAATTTAAAGGAAAAATATTTTTGTGCAGGGCTTAGATTGGGTCTTTCCCAGTCCATAATGCTAAATTGAGGAGGTAAAATATAAATATAAATAAGAAACAGAAGAGAAATGTACAGTGATCACCCATTTTCGGCCCACAATATTTTTCATGGAAATCCCAGTCATATGAGTCGAGTCCATGCATGCTACGATCACGGTATGAATTTGAAGGCAAAATATTTTTGTGCAGATCTTAGATTAGGTCTTTCCCTGTCCATAATGCTAAATTGAGGAGGTAAAATATAAATATAAATAGGAAACAGAAGAGAAATGTACAGTGATCACCCATTTTTGGCCCACAATCTTTTTCATGGAAATCCCAGTCATATGAGTCGAGTCCATGCATCCTACAGTCACGGTATGAATTTAAAGGCAAAATATTTTTGTGCAGGGCTTAGATTGGGTCTTTCCCAGTCCATAATGCTAAATTGAGGAGGTAAAATATAAATATAAATAAGAAACAGAAGAGAAATGTACAGTGATCACCCATTTTCGGCCCACAATATTTTTCATGGAAATCCCAGTCATATGAGTCGAGTCCATGCATGCTACGATCACGGTATGAATTTGAAGGCAAAATATTTTTGTGCAGATCTTAGATTAGGTCTCTCCCTGTCCATAATGCTAAATTGAGGAGGTAAAATAGAAATATAAATAGGAAACAGAAGAGAAATGTACAGTGATCACCCATTTTCGGCCCACAATCTTTTTCATGGAAATCCCAGTCATATGAGTCGAGTCCATGCATGCTACGATCACGGTATGAATTTGAAGGCAAAATATTTTTGTGCAGATCTTAGATTAGGTCTTTCCCTGTCCATAATGCTAAATTGAGGAGGTAAAATATAAATATAAATAGGAAACAGAAGAGAAATGTACAGTGATCACCCATTTTTGGCCCACAATCTTTTTCATGGAAATCCCAGTCATATGAGTCGAGTCCATGCATCCTACAGTCACGGTATGAATTTAAAGGCAAAATATTTTTGTGCAGGGCTTAGATTGGGTCTTTCCCAGTCCATAATGCTAAATTGAGGAGGTAAAATATAAATATAAATAAGAAACAGAAGAGCAATGTACAGTGATCACCCATTTTCGGCCTACAATATTTTTCATGGAAATCCCAGTCATATGAGTCGAGTCCATGCATGCTACGATCACGGTATGAATTTGAAGGCAAAATATTTTTGTGCAGATCTTAGATTAGGTCTCTCCCTGTCCATAATGCTAAATTGAGGAGGTAAAATAGAAATATAAATAGGAAACAGAAGAGAAATGTAAAGTGATTACCCATTTTCGGCCCACAATCTTTTCATGGAAATCCCAATCATATGAGTCGCGTCCATGCATGCTACGATCACGGTATGAATTTGAAGGTAAAATATTATTGTGCAGATCTTAGATTAGGTCTTGCTCTGTCCATAATGCTAAATTGAGGAGGTAAAATTGAAATATAAATAGGAAACAGAAGAGAAATGTACAATGATCACCCATTTTCGGCCCACAATCTTTTTCATGGAAATCCCAGTCATATGAGTCGAGTCCATGCATGCTACGATCACGGTATGAATTTGAAGGCAAAATATTTTTGTGCAGCTCGTAGATTAGGTCTCTCCCTGTCCATAATGCTAAATTGAGGAGGTAAAATAGAAATATAAACAGGAAACAGAAGAGAAATGTACAGTGATCACCCATTTTCGGCCCACAATCTTTTTCATGGAAATCCCAATCATATGAGTCGCGTCCATGCATGCTACGATCACGGTATGAAATTGAAGGTAAAATATTATTGTGCAGATCTTAGATTAGGTCTTGCCCTGTCCATAATGCTAAATTGAGGAGGTAAAATAGAAATATAAATAGGAAACAGAAGAGAAATGTACAGTGATCACCCATTTTCGGCCCACAATCTTTTTCATGGAAATCCCAGTCATATGAGTCGATTCCATGGAATGCTACGATCACGGTATGAATTTGAAAGCAAAATATTTTTGTGCAGATCTTAGATTAGGTCTTTCCCTGTCCATAATGCTAAATTGAGGAGGTAAAATAGAAATATAAATAGGAAACAGAAGAGAAATGTACAGTGATCACCCATTTTCGGCCCACAATCTTTTTCATGGAAATCCCAGTCATATGAGTCGAGTCCATGCATGCTACGATCACGGTATGGATTTGAAGGCAAAATATTTTTGTGCGGATTTTAGATTAGGTCTTTCCCTGTCCATAATGCTAAATTGAGGAGGTAAAATAGAAATATAAATAGGAAACAGAAGAGAAATGTACAGTGATCAACCATTTTTGGCCCACAATCTTTTTCATGGAAATCCCAGTCATATGAGTCGATTCCATGCATGCTACGATCACGGTATGAATTTGAAGGCAAAATATTTTTGTGCAGATCTTAGATTAGGTCTTTCCCTGTCCATAATGCTAAATTGAGGAGGTAAAATAGAAATATAAATAGGAAACAGAAGAGAAATGTACAGTGATCACCCATTTTCGGCCCACAATCTTTTTCATGGAATTCCCATTCATATGATTCGAGTCCATGCATGCTACGATCATGGTATGAATTTGAAGGCAAATTATTTTTGTGCAGATTTTAGATTAGGTCTTTCCCTGTCCATAATGCTAAATTGAGAAGGTAAAATAGAAATATAAATAGGAAACAGAAGAGAAATGTAAAGTGATCACCCATTTTCGGCCCACAATCTTTTTCATGGAAATCCCAGTCATATGAGTCGAGTCCATGCATGCTACGATCACGGTATGAATTTGAAGGCAAAATATTTTTGTGCAGAGCTTAGATTAGGTCTTTCCCTGTCCATAATGCTAAATTGAGGAGGTAAAATATAAATATAAATAAGAAACAGAAGAGAAATGTACAGTGATCACCCATTTTCGGCCCACAATCTTTTTCATGGAAATCCCAGTCATATGAGTCGAGTCCATGCATGCTACGATCACGGTATGAAATTGAAGGCAAAATATTTTTGTGCAGATCTTATATTAGGTCTTTCCCTGTCCATAATGCTAAATTGAGGAGGTAAAATAGAAATATAAATAGGAAACAGAAGAGAAATGTACAGTGATCACCCATTTTCGGCCCACAATTTTTTTCAGGGAAATCCCAGTCATATGATTCGAGTCCATGCATGCTACGCTCACGGTATGAATTTGAAGGCAAAATATTTTTGTGCAGAGCTTAGATAAGGTCTTTCCCTAGCCATAATGCTAAATTGAGGAGCTAAAATAGAAATATAAATAGGAAACAGAAGAGAAATGTACAGTGATCACCCATTTTCGGCCCACAATCTTTTTCATGGAAATCCCAGTCATATGAGTCGAGTCCATGCATGCTACGATCACGGTATGAATTTGAAGGCAAAATATTTTTGTGCAGATCTTAGATTAGGTCTTTCCCTGGACATAATGCTAAATTGAGGAGGTAAAATAGAAATATAAATAGGAAACAGGAGAGAAATGTACAGTGATCACCCATTTTCGGCCCACAATCTTTTTCATGGAAATCCCAGTCATATGAGTCGAGTCCATGCATGCTACGATCACGGTATGAATTTGAAGGCAAAATATTTTTGTGCAGATCTTAGATTAGGTCTTTCCCTGTCCATAATGCTAAATTGAGGAGGTAAAATATAAATATAAATAGGAAACAGAAGAGAAATGTACAGTGATCACCCATTTTTGGCCCACAATCTTTTTCATGGAAATCCCAGTCATATGAGTCGAGTCCATGCATCCTACAGTCACGGTATGAATTTAAAGGAAAAATATTTTTGTGCAGGGCTTAGATTGGGTCTTTCCCAGTCCATAATGCTAAATTGAGGAGGTAAAATATAAATATAAATAAGAAACAGAAGAGAAATGTACAGTGATCACCCATTTTCGGCCCACAATATTTTTCATGGAAATCCCAGTCATATGAGTCGAGTCCATGCATGCTACGATCACGGTATGAATTTGAAGGCAAAATATTTTTGTGCAGATCTTAGATTAGGTCTTTCCCTGTCCATAATGCTAAATTGAGGAGGTAAAATATAAATATAAATAGGAAACAGAAGAGAAATGTACAGTGATCACCCATTTTTGGCCCACAATCTTTTTCATGGAAATCCCAGTCATATGAGTCGAGTCCATGCATCCTACAGTCACGGTATGAATTTAAAGGCAAAATATTTTTGTGCAGGGCTTAGATTGGGTCTTTCCCAGTCCATAATGCTAAATTGAGGAGGTAAAATATAAATATAAATAAGAAACAGAAGAGAAATGTACAGTGATCACCCATTTTCGGCCCACAATATTTTTCATGGAAATCCCAGTCATATGAGTCGAGTCCATGCATGCTACGATCACGGTATGAATTTGAAGGCAAAATATTTTTGTGCAGATCTTAGATTAGGTCTCTCCCTGTCCATAATGCTAAATTGAGGAGGTAAAATAGAAATATAAATAGGAAACAGAAGAGAAATGTAAAGTGATTACCCATTTTCGGCCCACAATCTTTTCATGGAAATCCCAATCATATGAGTCGCGTCCATGCATGCTACGATCACGGTATGAATTTGAAGGTAAAATATTATTGTGCAGATCTTAGATTAGGTCTTGCCCTGTCCATAATGCTAAATTGAGGAGGTAAAATAGAAATATAAATAGGAAACAGAAGAGAAATGTACAATGATCACCCATTTTCGGCCCACAATCTTTTTCATGGAAATCCCAGTCATATGAGTCGAGTCCATGCATGCTACGATCACGGTATGAATTTGAAGGCAAAATATTTTTGTGCAGCTCTTAGATTAGGTCTCTCCCTGTCCATAATGCTAAATTGAGGAGGTAAAATAGAAATATAAACAGGAAACAGAAGAGAAATGTACAGTGATCACCCATTTTCGGCCCACAATCTTTTTCATGGAAATCCCAATCATATGAGTCGCGTCCATGCATGCTACGATCACGGTATGAAATTGAAGGTAAAATATTATTGTGCAGATCTTAGATTAGGTCTTGCCCTGTCCATAATGCTAAATTGAGGAGGTAAAATAGAAATATAAATAGGAAACAGAAGAGAAATGTACAGTGATCACCCATTTTCGGCCCACAATCTTTTTCATGGAAATCCCAGTCATATGAGTCGATTCCATGGAATGCTACGATCACGGTATGAATTTGAAAGCAAAATATTTTTGTGCAGATCTTAGATTAGGTCTTTCCCTGTCCATAATGCTAAATTGAGGAGGTAAAATAGAAATATAAATAGGAAACAGAAGAGAAATGTACAGTGATCACCCATTTTCGGCCCACAATCTTTTTCATGGAAATCCCAGTCATATGAGTCGAGTCCATGCATGCTACGATCACGGTATGGATTTGAAGGCAAAATATTTTTGTGCGGATTTTAGATTAGGTCTTTCCCTGTCCATAATGCTAAATTGAGGAGGTAAAATAGAAATATAAATAGGAAACAGAAGAGAAATGTACAGTGATCAACCATTTTTGGCCCACAATCTTTTTCATGGAAATCCCAGTCATATGAGTCGATTCCATGCATGCTACGATCACGGTATGAATTTGAAGGCAAAATATTTTTGTGCAGATCTTAGATTAGGTCTTTCCCTGTCCATAATGCTAAATTGAGGAGGTAAAATAGAAATATAAATAGGAAACAGAAGAGAAATGTACAGTGATCACCCATTTTCGGCCCACAATCTTTTTCATGGAATTCCCATTCATATGATTCGAGTCCATGCATGCTACGATCATGGTATGAATTTGAAGGCAAATTATTTTTGTGCAGATTTTAGATTAGGTCTTTCCCTGTCCATAATGCTAAATTGAGAAGGTAAAATAGAAATATAAATAGGAAACAGAAGAGAAATGTAAAGTGATCACCCATTTTCGGCCCACAATCTTTTTCATGGAAATCCCAGTCATATGAGTCGAGTCCATGCATGCTACGATCACGGTATGAATTTGAAGGCAAAATATTTTTGTGCAGAGCTTAGATTAGGTCTTTCCCTGTCCATAATGCTAAATTGAGGAGGTAAAATATAAATATAAATAAGAAACAGAAGAGAAATGTACAGTGATCACCCATTTTCGGCCCACAATCTTTTTCATGGAAATCCCAGTCATATGAGTCGAGTCCATGCATGCTACGATCACGGTATGAAATTGAAGGCAAAATATTTTTGTGCAGATCTTATATTAGGTCTTTCCCTGTCCATAATGCTAAATTGAGGAGGTAAAATAGAAATATAAATAGGAAACAGAAGAGAAATGTACAGTGATCACCCATTTTCGGCCCACAATTTTTTTCAGGGAAATCCCAGTCATATGATTCGAGTCCATGCATGCTACGCTCACGGTATGAATTTGAAGGCAAAATATTTTTGTGCAGAGCTTAGATAAGGTCTTTCCCTAGCCATAATGCTAAATTGAGGAGCTAAAATAGAAATATAAATAGGAAACAGAAGAGAAATGTACAGTGATCACCCATTTTCGGCCCACAATCTTTTTCATGGAAATCCCAGTCATATGAGTCGAGTCCATGCATGCTACGATCACGGTATGAATTTGAAGGCAAAATATTTTTGTGCAGATCTTAGATTAGGTCTTTCCCTGGACATAATGCTAAATTGAGGAGGTAAAATAGAAATATAAATAGGAAACAGAAGAGAAATGTACAGTGATCACCCATTTTCGGCCCACAATCTTTTTCATGGAAATCCCAGTCATATGAGTCGAGTCCATGCATGCTACGATCACGGTATGAATTTGAAGGCAAAATATTTTTGTGCAGATCTTAGATTAGGTCTTTCCCTGTCCATAATGCTAAATTGAGGAGGTAAAATATAAATATAAATAGGAAACAGAAGAGAAATGTACAGTGATCACCCATTTTTGGCCCACAATCTTTTTCATGGAAATCCCAGTCATATGAGTCGAGTCCATGCATCCTACAGTCACGGTATGAATTTAAAGGAAAAATATTTTTGTGCAGGGCTTAGATTGGGTCTTTCCCAGTCCATAATGCTAAATTGAGGAGGTAAAATATAAATATAAATAAGAAACAGAAGAGAAATGTACAGTGATCACCCATTTTCGGCCCACAATATTTTTCATGGAAATCCCAGTCATATGAGTCGAGTCCATGCATGCTACGATCACGGTATGAATTTGAAGGCAAAATATTTTTGTGCAGATCTTAGATTAGGTCTCTCCCTGTCCATAATGCTAAATTGAGGAGGTAAAATAGAAATATAAATAGGAAACAGAAGAGAAATGTAAAGTGATTACCCATTTTCGGCCCACAATCTTTTCATGGAAATCCCAATCATATGAGTCGCGTCCATGCATGCCACGATCACGGTATGAATTTGAAGGTAAAATATTATTGTGCAGATCTTAGATTAGGTCTTGCCCTGTCCATAATGCTAAATTGAGGAGGTAAAATAGAAATATAAATAGGAAACAGAAGAGAAATGTACAATGATCACCCATTTTCGGCCCACAATCTTTTTCATGGAAATCCCAGTCATATGAGTCGAGTCCATGCATGCTACGATCACGGTATGAATTTGAAGGCAAAATATTTTTGTGCAGCTCTTAGATTAGGTCTCTCCCTGTCCATAATGCTAAATTGAGGAGGTAAAATAGAAATATAAACAGGAAACAGAAGAGAAATGTACAGTGATCACCCATTTTCGGCCCACAATCTTTTTCATGGAAATCCCAATCATATGAGTCGCGTCCATGCATGCTACGATCACGGTATGAAATTGAAGGTAAAATATTATTGTGCAGATCTTAGATTAGGTCTTGCCCTGTCCATAATGCTAAATTGAGGAGGTAAAATAGAAATATAAATAGGAAACAGAAGAGAAATGTACAGTGATCACCCATTTTCGGCCCACAATCTTTTTCATGGAAATCCCAGTCATATGAGTCGATTCCATGGAATGCTACGATCACGGTATGAATTTGAAAGCAAAATATTTTTGTGCAGATCTTAGATTAGGTCTTTCCCTGTCCATAATGCTAAATTGAGGAGGTAAAATAGAAATATAAATACGAAACAGAAGAGAAATGTACAGTGATCACCCATTTTCGGCCCACAATCTTTTTCATGGAAATCCCAGTCATATGAGTCGAGTCCATGCATGCTACGATCACGGTATGGATTTGAAGGCAAAATATTTTTGTGCGGATTTTAGATTAGGTCTTTCCCTGTCCATAATGCTAAATTGAGGAGGTAAAATAGAAATATAAATAGGAAACAGAAGAGAAATGTACAGTGATCAACCATTTTTGGCCCACAATCTTTTTCATGGAAATCCCAGTCATATGAGTCGATTCCATGCATGCTACGATCACGGTATGAATTTGAAGGCAAAATATTTTTGTGCAGATCTTAGATTAGGTCTTTCCCTGTCCATAATGCTAAATTGAGGAGGTAAAATAGAAATATAAATAGGAAACAGAAGAGAAATGTACAGTGATCACCCATTTTCGGCCCACAATCTTTTTCATGGAAATCCCAGTCATATGAGTCGATTTCATGCATGCTACGATCACGGTATGAATTTGAAGGCAAAATATTTTTGTGCAGATTTTAGATTAGGTCTTTCCCTGTCCATAATGCTAAATTGAGGAGGTAAAATAGAAATATAAATAGGAAACAGAAGAGAAATGTACAGTGATCACCCATTTTCGGCCCACAATCTTTTTCATGGAAATCCCAATCATATGAGTCGCGTCCATGCATGCTACGATCACGGTATGAATTTGAAGGTAAAATATTATTGTGCAGATCTTAGATTAGGTCTTTCCCTGTCCATAATGCTAAATTGAGGAGGTAAAATAGAAATATAAATAGGAAACAGAAGAGAAATGTACAGTGATCAACCATTTTTGGCCCACAATCTTTTTCATGGAAATCCCAGTCATATGAGTCGATTCCATGCATGCTACGATCACGGTATGAATTTGAAGGCAAAATATTTTTGTGCAGATCTTAGATTAGGTCTTTCCCTGTCCATAATGCTAAATTGAGGAGGTAAAATAGAAATATAAATAGGAAACAGAAGAGAAATGTACAGTGATCACCCATTTTCGGCCCACAATCTTTTTCATGGAAATCCCAGTCATATGAGTCGATTTCATGCATGCTACGATCACGGTATGAATTTGAAGGCAAAATATTTTTGTGCAGATTTTAGATTAGGTCTTTCCCTGTCCATAATGCTAAATTGAGGAGGTAAAATAGAAATATAAATAGGAAACAGAAGAGAAATGTACAGTGATCACCCATTTTCGGCCCACAATCTTTTTCATGGAAATCCCAATCATATGAGTCGCGTCCATGCATGCTACGATCACGGTATGAATTTGAAGGTAAAATATTATTGTGCAGATCTTAGATTAGGTCTTGTCCTGTCCATAATGCTAAATTGAGGAGGTAAAATAGAAATATAAATAGGAAACAGAAGAGAAATGTACAGTGATCACCCATTTTCGGCCCACAAACTTTTTCATGGAAATCCCAGTCATATGAGTCGAGTCCATGCATGCTACGATCACGGTATGAATTTGAAGGCAAAATATTTTTGTGCAGATCTTAGATTAGGTCTTTCCCTGTCCATAATGCTAAATTGAGGAGGTAAAATATAAATATTAATAGGAAACAGAAGAGAAATGTACAGTGATCACCCATTTTTGGCCCACAATCTTTTTCATGGAAATCCCAGTCATATGAGTCGAGTCCATGCATCCTACAGTCACGGTATGAATTTAAAGGCAAAATATTTTTGTGCAGAGCTTAGATTGGGTCTTTCCCAGTCCATAATGCTAAATTGAGGAGGTAAAATATAAATATAAATAAGAAACAGAAGAGAAATGTACAGTGATCACCCATTTTCGGCCCACAATCTTTTTCATGGAAATCCCAGTCATATGAGTCGAGTCCATGCATGCTACGATCACGGTATGAAATTGAAGGCAAAATATTTTTGTGCAGATTTTAGATTAGGCCTTTCCCTGTCCATAATGCTAAATTGAGGAGGTAAAATAGAAATATAAATAGGAAACAGAAGAGAAATGTACAGTGATCACCCATTTTCGGCCCACAATCTTTTTCATGGAAATCCCAATCATATGAGTAATGTCCATGCATGCTACGATCACGGTATGAATTTGAAGGCAAAATATTTTTGTGCAGATCTTAGATTAGGTCTTTCCCTGTCCATAATGCTAAATTGAGGAGGTAAAATAGAAATATAAATAGGAAACAGAAGAGAAATGTACAGTGATCACCCATTTTCGGCCCACAATCTTTTTCATGGAATTCCCATTCATATGATTCGAGTCCATGCATGCTACGATCATGGTATGAATTTGAAGGCAAATTATTTTTGTGCAGATTTTAGATTAGGTCTTTCCCTGTCCATAATGCTAAATTGAGAAGGTAAAATAGAAATATAAATAGGAAACAGAAGAGAAATGTAAAGTGATCACCCATTTTCGGCCCACAATCTTTTTCATGGAAATCCCAGTCATATGAGTCGAGTCCATGCATGCTACGATCACGGTATGAATTTGAAGGCAAAATATTTTTGTGCAGAGCTTAGATTAGGTCTTTCCCTGTCCATAATGCTAAATTGAGGAGGTAAAATATAAATATAAATAAGAAACAGAAGAGAAATGTACAGTGATCACCCATTTTCGGCCCACAATCTTTTTCATGGAAATCCCAGTCATATGAGTCGAGTCCATGCATGCTACGATCACGGTATGAAATTGAAGGCAAAATATTTTTGTGCAGATCTTATATTAGGTCTTTCCCTGTCCATAATGCTAAATTGAGGAGGTAAAATAGAAATATAAATAGGAAACAGAAGAGAAATGTACAGTGATCACCCATTTTCGGCCCACAATTTTTTTCAGGGAAATCCCAGTCATATGATTCGAGTCCATGCATGCTACGCTCACGGTATGAATTTGAAGGCAAAATATTTTTGTGCAGAGCTTAGATAAGGTCTTTCCCTAGCCATAATGCTAAATTGAGGAGCTAAAATAGAAATATAAATAGGAAACAGAAGAGAAATGTACAGTGATCACCCATTTTCGGCCCACAATCTTTTTCATGGAAATCCCAGTCATATGAGTCGAGTCCATGCATGCTACGATCACGGTATGAATTTGAAGGCAAAATATTTTTGTGCAGATCTTAGATTAGGTCTTTCCCTGGACATAATGCTAAATTGAGGAGGTAAAATAGAAATATAAATAGGAAACAGAAGAGAAATGTACAGTGATCACCCATTTTCGGCCCACAATCTTTTTCATGGAAATCCCAGTCATATGAGTCGAGTCCATGCATGCTACGATCACGGTATGAATTTGAAGGCAAAATATTTTTGTGCAGATCTTAGATTAGGTCTTTCCCTGTCCATAATGCTAAATTGAGGAGGTAAAATATAAATATAAATAGGAAACAGAAGAGAAATGTACAGTGATCACCCATTTTTGGCCCACAATCTTTTTCATGGAAATCCCAGTCATATGAGTCGAGTCCATGCATCCTACAGTCACGGTATGAATTTAAAGGCAAAATATTTTTGTGCAGGGCTTAGATTGGGTCTTTCCCAGTCCATAATGCTAAATTGAGGAGGTAAAATATAAATATAAATAAGAAACAGAAGAGAAATGTACAGTGATCACCCATTTTCGGCCTACAATATTTTTCATGGAAATCCCAGTCATATGAGTCGAGTCCATGCATGCTACGATCACGGTATGAATTTGAAGGCAAAATATTTTTGTGCAGATCTTAGATTAGGTCTCTCCCTGTCCATAATGCTAAATTGAGGAGGTAAAATAGAAATATAAATAGGAAACAGAAGAGAAATGTAAAGTGATTACCCATTTTCGGCCACAATCTTTTCATGGAAATCCCAATCATATGAGTCGCGTCCATGCATGCTACGATCACGGTATGAATTTGAAGGTAAAATATTATTGTGCAGATCTTAGATTAGGTCTTGCTCTGTCCATAATGCTAAATTGAGGAGGTAAAATTGAAATATAAATAGGAAACAGAAGAGAAATGTACAATGATCACCCATTTTCGGCCCACAATCTTTTTCATGGAAATCCCAGTCATATGAGTCGAGTCCATGCATGCTACGATCACGGTATGAATTTGAAGGCAAAATATTTTTGTGCAGCTCGTAGATTAGGTCTCTCCCTGTCCATAATGCTAAATTGAGGAGGTAAAATAGAAATATAAACAGGAAACAGAAGAGAAATGTACAGTGATCACCCATTTTCGGCCCACAATCTTTTTCATGGAAATCCCAATCATATGAGTCGCGTCCATGCATGCTACGATCACGGTATGAAATTGAAGGTAAAATATTATTGTGCAGATCTTAGATTAGGTCTTGCCCTGTCCATAATGCTAAATTGAGGAGGTAAAATAGAAATATAAATAGGAAACAGAAGAGAAATGTACAGTGATCACCCATTTTCGGCCCACAATCTTTTTCATGGAAATCCCAGTCATATGAGTCGATTCCATGGAATGCTACGATCACGGTATGAATTTGAAAGCAAAATATTTTTGTGCAGATCTTAGATTAGGTCTTTCCCTGTCCATAATGCTAAATTGAGGAGGTAAAATAGAAATATAAATAGGAAACAGAAGAGAAATGTACAGTGATCACCCATTTTCGGCCCACAATCTTTTTCATGGAAATCCCAGTCATATGAGTCGAGTCCATGCATGCTACGATCACGGTATGGATTTGAAGGCAAAATATTTTTGTGCGGATTTTAGATTAGGTCTTTCCCTGTCCATAATGCTAAATTGAGGAGGTAAAATAGAAATATAAATAGGAAACAGAAGAGAAATGTACAGTGATCAACCATTTTTGGCCCACAATCTTTTTCATGGAAATCCCAGTCATATGAGTCGATTCCATGCATGCTACGATCACGGTATGAATTTGAAGGCAAAATATTTTTGTGCAGATCTTAGATTAGGTCTTTCCCTGTCCATAATGCTAAATTGAGGAGGTAAAATAGAAATATAAATAGGAAACAGAAGAGAAATGTACAGTGATCACCCATTTTCGGCCCACAATCTTTTTCATGGAATTCCCATTCATATGATTCGAGTCCATGCATGCTACGATCATGGTATGAATTTGAAGGCAAATTATTTTTGTGCAGATTTTAGATTAGGTCTTTCCCTGTCCATAATGCTAAATTGAGAAGGTAAAATAGAAATATAAATAGGAAACAGAAGAGAAATGTAAAGTGATCACCCATTTTCGGCCCACAATCTTTTTCATGGAAATCCCAGTCATATGAGTCGAGTCCATGCATGCTACGATCACGGTATGAATTTGAAGGCAAAATATTTTTGTGCAGAGCTTAGATTAGGTCTTTCCCTGTCCATAATGCTAAATTGAGGAGGTAAAATATAAATATAAATAAGAAACAGAAGAGAAATGTACAGTGATCACCCATTTTCGGCCCACAATCTTTTTCATGGAAATCCCAGTCATATGAGTCGAGTCCATGCATGCTACGATCACGGTATGAAATTGAAGGCAAAATATTTTTGTGCAGATCTTATATTAGGTCTTTCCCTGTCCATAATGCTAAATTGAGGAGGTAAAATAGAAATATAAATAGGAAACAGAAGAGAAATGTACAGTGATCACCCATTTTCGGCCCACAATTTTTTTCAGGGAAATCCCAGTCATATGATTCGAGTCCATGCATGCTACGCTCACGGTATGAATTTGAAGGCAAAATATTTTTGTGCAGAGCTTACATAAGGTCTTTCCCTAGCCATAATGCTAAATTGAGGAGCTAAAATAGAAATATAAATAGGAAACAGAAGAGAAATGTACAGTGATCACCCATTTTCGGCCCACAATCTTTTTCATGGAAATCCCAGTCATATGAGTCGAGTCCATGCATGCTACGATCACGGTATGAATTTGAAGGCAAAATATTTTTGTGCAGATCTTAGATTAGGTCTTTCCCTGGACATAATGCTAAATTGAGGAGGTAAAATAGAAATATAAATAGGAAACAGGAGAGAAATGTACAGTGATCACCCATTTTCGGCCCACAATCTTTTTCATGGAAATCCCAGTCATATGAGTCGAGTCCATGCATGCTACGATCACGGTATGAATTTGAAGGCAAAATATTTTTGTGCAGATCTTAGATTAGGTCTTTCCCTGTCCATAATGCTAAATTGAGGAGGTAAAATATAAATATAAATAGGAAACAGAAGAGAAATGTACAGTGATCACCCATTTTTGGCCCACAATCTTTTTCATGGAAATCCCAGTCATATGAGTCGAGTCCATGCATCCTACAGTCACGGTATGAATTTAAAGGAAAAATATTTTTGTGCAGGGCTTAGATTGGGTCTTTCCCAGTCCATAATGCTAAATTGAGGAGGTAAAATATAAATATAAATAAGAAACAGAAGAGAAATGTACAGTGATCACCCATTTTCGGCCCACAATATTTTTCATGGAAATCCCAGTCATATGAGTCGAGTCCATGCATGCTACGATCACGGTATGAATTTGAAGGCAAAATATTTTTGTGCAGATCTTAGATTAGGTCTTTCCCTGTCCATAATGCTAAATTGAGGAGGTAAAATATAAATATAAATAGGAAACAGAAGAGAAATGTACAGTGATCACCCATTTTTGGCCCACAATCTTTTTCATGGAAATCCCAGTCATATGAGTCGAGTCCATGCATCCTACAGTCACGGTATGAATTTAAAGGCAAAATATTTTTGTGCAGGGCTTAGATTGGGTCTTTCCCAGTCCATAATGCTAAATTGAGGAGGTAAAATATAAATATAAATAAGAAACAGAAGAGAAATGTACAGTGATCACCCATTTTCGGCCCACAATATTTTTCATGGAAATCCCAGTCATATGAGTCGAGTCCATGCATGCTACGATCACGGTATGAATTTGAAGGCAAAATATTTTTGTGCAGATCTTAGATTAGGTCTCTCCCTGTCCATAATGCTAAATTGAGGAGGTAAAATAGAAATATAAATAGGAAACAGAAGAGAAATGTACAGTGATCACCCATTTTCGGCCCACAATCTTTTTCATGGAAATCCCAGTCATATGAGTCGAGTCCATGCATGCTACGATCACGGTATGAATTTGAAGGCAAAATATTTTTGTGCAGATCTTAGATTAGGTCTTTCCCTGTCCATAATGCTAAATTGAGGAGGTAAAATATAAATATAAATAGGAAACAGAAGAGAAATGTACAGTGATCACCCATTTTTGGCCCACAATCTTTTTCATGGAAATCCCAGTCATATGAGTCGAGTCCATGCATCCTACAGTCACGGTATGAATTTAAAGGCAAAATATTTTTGTGCAGGGCTTAGATTGGGTCTTTCCCAGTCCATAATGCTAAATTGAGGAGGTAAAATATAAATATAAATAAGAAACAGAAGAGAAATGTACAGTGATCACCCATTTTCGGCCTACAATATTTTTCATGGAAATCCCAGTCATATGAGTCGAGTCCATGCATGCTACGATCACGGTATGAATTTGAAGGCAAAATATTTTTGTGCAGATCTTAGATTAGGTCTCTCCCTGTCCATAATGCTAAATTGAGGAGGTAAAATAGAAATATAAATAGGAAACAGAAGAGAAATGTAAAGTGATTACCCATTTTCGGCCCACAATCTTTTCATGGAAATCCCAATCATATGAGTCGCGTCCATGCATGCTACGATCACGGTATGAATTTGAAGGTAAAATATTATTGTGCAGATCTTAGATTAGGTCTTGCTCTGTCCATAATGCTAAATTGAGGAGGTAAAATTGAAATATAAATAGGAAACAGAAGAGAAATGTACAATGATCACCCATTTTCGGCCCACAATCTTTTTCATGGAAATCCCAGTCATATGAGTCGAGTCCATGCATGCTACGATCACGGTATGAATTTGAAGGCAAAATATTTTTGTGCAGCTCGTAGATTAGGTCTCTCCCTGTCCATAATGCTAAATTGAGGAGGTAAAATAGAAATATAAACAGGAAACAGAAGAGAAATGTACAGTGATCACCCATTTTCGGCCCACAATCTTTTTCATGGAAATCCCAATCATATGAGTCGCGTCCATGCATGCTACGATCACGGTATGAAATTGAAGGTAAAATATTATTGTGCAGATCTTAGATTAGGTCTTGCCCTGTCCATAATGCTAAATTGAGGAGGTAAAATAGAAATATAAATAGGAAACAGAAGAGAAATGTACAGTGATCACCCATTTTCGGCCCACAATCTTTTTCATGGAAATCCCAGTCATATGAGTCGATTCCATGGAATGCTACGATCACGGTATGAATTTGAAAGCAAAATATTTTTGTGCAGATCTTAGATTAGGTCTTTCCCTGTCCATAATGCTAAATTGAGGAGGTAAAATAGAAATATAAATAGGAAACAGAAGAGAAATGTACAGTGATCACCCATTTTCGGCCCACAATCTTTTTCATGGAAATCCCAGTCATATGAGTCGAGTCCATGCATGCTACGATCACGGTATGGATTTGAAGGCAAAATATTTTTGTGCGGATTTTAGATTAGGTCTTTCCCTGTCCATAATGCTAAATTGAGGAGGTAAAATAGAAATATAAATAGGAAACAGAAGAGAAATGTACAGTGATCAACCATTTTTGGCCCACAATCTTTTTCATGGAAATCCCAGTCATATGAGTCGATTCCATGCATGCTACGATCACGGTATGAATTTGAAGGCAAAATATTTTTGTGCAGATCTTAGATTAGGTCTTTCCCTGTCCATAATGCTAAATTGAGGAGGTAAAATAGAAATATAAATAGGAAACAGAAGAGAAATGTACAGTGATCACCCATTTTCGGCCCACAATCTTTTTCATGGAATTCCCATTCATATGATTCGAGTCCATGCATGCTACGATCATGGTATGAATTTGAAGGCAAATTATTTTTGTGCAGATTTTAGATTAGGTCTTTCCCTGTCCATAATGCTAAATTGAGAAGGTAAAATAGAAATATAAATAGGAAACAGAAGAGAAATGTAAAGTGATCACCCATTTTCGGCCCACAATCTTTTTCATGGAAATCCCAGTCATATGAGTCGAGTCCATGCATGCTACGATCACGGTATGAATTTGAAGGCAAAATATTTTTGTGCAGAGCTTAGATTAGGTCTTTCCCTGTCCATAATGCTAAATTGAGGAGGTAAAATATAAATATAAATAAGAAACAGAAGAGAAATGTACAGTGATCACCCATTTTCGGCCCACAATCTTTTTCATGGAAATCCCAGTCATATGAGTCGAGTCCATGCATGCTACGATCACGGTATGAAATTGAAGGCAAAATATTTTTGTGCAGATCTTATATTAGGTCTTTCCCTGTCCATAATGCTAAATTGAGGAGGTAAAATAGAAATATAAATAGGAAACAGAAGAGAAATGTACAGTGATCACCCATTTTCGGCCCACAATTTTTTTCAGGGAAATCCCAGTCATATGATTCGAGTCCATGCATGCTACGCTCACGGTATGAATTTGAAGGCAAAATATTTTTGTGCAGAGCTTAGATAAGGTCTTTCCCTAGCCATAATGCTAAATTGAGGAGCTAAAATAGAAATATAAATAGGAAACAGAAGAGAAATGTACAGTGATCACCCATTTTCGGCCCACAATCTTTTTCATGGAAATCCCAGTCATATGAGTCGAGTCCATGCATGCTACGATCACGGTATGAATTTGAAGGCAAAATATTTTTGTGCAGATCTTAGATTAGGTCTTTCCCTGGACATAATGCTAAATTGAGGAGGTAAAATAGAAATATAAATAGGAAACAGGAGAGAAATGTACAGTGATCACCCATTTTCGGCCCACAATCTTTTTCATGGAAATCCCAGTCATATGAGTCGAGTCCATGCATGCTACGATCACGGTATGAATTTGAAGGCAAAATATTTTTGTGCAGATCTTAGATTAGGTCTTTCCCTGTCCATAATGCTAAATTGAGGAGGTAAAATATAAATATAAATAGGAAACAGAAGAGAAATGTACAGTGATCACCCATTTTTGGCCCACAATCTTTTTCATGGAAATCCCAGTCATATGAGTCGAGTCCATGCATCCTACAGTCACGGTATGAATTTAAAGGAAAAATATTTTTGTGCAGGGCTTAGATTGGGTCTTTCCCAGTCCATAATGCTAAATTGAGGAGGTAAAATATAAATATAAATAAGAAACAGAAGAGAAATGTACAGTGATCACCCATTTTCGGCCCACAATATTTTTCATGGAAATCCCAGTCATATGAGTCGAGTCCATGCATGCTACGATCACGGTATGAATTTGAAGGCAAAATATTTTTGTGCAGATCTTAGATTAGGTCTTTCCCTGTCCATAATGCTAAATTGAGGAGGTAAAATATAAATATAAATAGGAAACAGAAGAGAAATGTACAGTGATCACCCATTTTTGGCCCACAATCTTTTTCATGGAAATCCCAGTCATATGAGTCGAGTCCATGCATCCTACAGTCACGGTATGAATTTAAAGGCAAAATATTTTTGTGCAGGGCTTAGATTGGGTCTTTCCCAGTCCATAATGCTAAATTGAGGAGGTAAAATATAAATATAAATAAGAAACAGAAGAGAAATGTACAGTGATCACCCATTTTCGGCCCACAATATTTTTCATGGAAATCCCAGTCATATGAGTCGAGTCCATGCATGCTACGATCACGGTATGAATTTGAAGGCAAAATATTTTTGTGCAGATCTTAGATTAGGTCTCTCCCTGTCCATAATGCTAAATTGAGGAGGTAAAATAGAAATATAAATAGGAAACAGAAGAGAAATGTAAAGTGATTACCCATTTTCGGCCCACAATCTTTTCATGGAAATCCCAATCATATGAGTCGCGTCCATGCATGCTACGATCACGGTATGAATTTGAAGGTAAAATATTATTGTGCAGATCTTAGATTAGGTCTTGCCCTGTCCATAATGCTAAATTGAGGAGGTAAAATAGAAATATAAATAGGAAACAGAAGAGAAATGTACAATGATCACCCATTTTCGGCCCACAATCTTTTTCATGGAAATCCCAGTCATATGAGTCGAGTCCATGCATGCTACGATCACGGTATGAATTTGAAGGCAAAATATTTTTGTGCAGCTCTTAGATTAGGTCTCTCCCTGTCCATAATGCTAAATTGAGGAGGTAAAATAGAAATATAAACAGGAAACAGAAGAGAAATGTACAGTGATCACCCATTTTCGGCCCACAATCTTTTTCATGGAAATCCCAATCATATGAGTCGCGTCCATGCATGCTACGATCACGGTATGAAATTGAAGGTAAAATATTATTGTGCAGATCTTAGATTAGGTCTTGCCCTGTCCATAATGCTAAATTGAGGAGGTAAAATAGAAATATAAATAGGAAACAGAAGAGAAATGTACAGTGATCACCCATTTTCGGCCCACAATCTTTTTCATGGAAATCCCAGTCATATGAGTCGATTCCATGGAATGCTACGATCACGGTATGAATTTGAAAGCAAAATATTTTTGTGCAGATCTTAGATTAGGTCTTTCCCTGTCCATAATGCTAAATTGAGGAGGTAAAATAGAAATATAAATAGGAAACAGAAGAGAAATGTACAGTGATCACCCATTTTCGGCCCACAATCTTTTTCATGGAAATCCCAGTCATATGAGTCGAGTCCATGCATGCTACGATCACGGTATGGATTTGAAGGCAAAATATTTTTGTGCGGATTTTAGATTAGGTCTTTCCCTGTCCATAATGCTAAATTGAGGAGGTAAAATAGAAATATAAATAGGAAACAGAAGAGAAATGTACAGTGATCAACCATTTTTGGCCCACAATCTTTTTCATGGAAATCCCAGTCATATGAGTCGATTCCATGCATGCTACGATCACGGTATGAATTTGAAGGCAAAATATTTTTGTGCAGATCTTAGATTAGGTCTTTCCCTGTCCATAATGCTAAATTGAGGAGGTAAAATAGAAATATAAATAGGAAACAGAAGAGAAATGTACAGTGATCACCCATTTTCGGCCCACAATCTTTTTCATGGAATTCCCATTCATATGATTCGAGTCCATGCATGCTACGATCATGGTATGAATTTGAAGGCAAATTATTTTTGTGCAGATTTTAGATTAGGTCTTTCCCTGTCCATAATGCTAAATTGAGAAGGTAAAATAGAAATATAAATAGGAAACAGAAGAGAAATGTAAAGTGATCACCCATTTTCGGCCCACAATCTTTTTCATGGAAATCCCAGTCATATGAGTCGAGTCCATGCATGCTACGATCACGGTATGAATTTGAAGGCAAAATATTTTTGTGCAGAGCTTAGATTAGGTCTTTCCCTGTCCATAATGCTAAATTGAGGAGGTAAAATATAAATATAAATAAGAAACAGAAGAGAAATGTACAGTGATCACCCATTTTCGGCCCACAATCTTTTTCATGGAAATCCCAGTCATATGAGTCGAGTCCATGCATGCTACGATCACGGTATGAAATTGAAGGCAAAATATTTTTGTGCAGATCTTATATTAGGTCTTTCCCTGTCCATAATGCTAAATTGAGGAGGTAAAATAGAAATATAAATAGGAAACAGAAGAGAAATGTACAGTGATCACCCATTTTCGGCCCACAATTTTTTTCAGGGAAATCCCAGTCATATGATTCGAGTCCATGCATGCTACGCTCACGGTATGAATTTGAAGGCAAAATATTTTTGTGCAGAGCTTAGATAAGGTCTTTCCCTAGCCATAATGCTAAATTGAGGAGCTAAAATAGAAATATAAATAGGAAACAGAAGAGAAATGTACAGTGATCACCCATTTTCGGCCCACAATCTTTTTCATGGAAATCCCAGTCATATGAGTCGAGTCCATGCATGCTACGATCACGGTATGAATTTGAAGGCAAAATATTTTTGTGCAGATCTTAGATTAGGTCTTTCCCTGGACATAATGCTAAATTGAGGAGGTAAAATAGAAATATAAATAGGAAACAGAAGAGAAATGTACAGTGATCACCCATTTTCGGCCCACAATCTTTTTCATGGAAATCCCAGTCATATGAGTCGAGTCCATGCATGCTACGATCACGGTATGAATTTGAAGGCAAAATATTTTTGTGCAGATCTTAGATTAGGTCTTTCCCTGTCCATAATGCTAAATTGAGGAGGTAAAATATAAATATAAATAGGAAACAGAAGAGAAATGTACAGTGATCACCCATTTTTGGCCCACAATCTTTTTCATGGAAATCCCAGTCATATGAGTCGAGTCCATGCATCCTACAGTCACGGTATGAATTTAAAGGAAAAATATTTTTGTGCAGGGCTTAGATTGGGTCTTTCCCAGTCCATAATGCTAAATTGAGGAGGTAAAATATAAATATAAATAAGAAACAGAAGAGAAATGTACAGTGATCACCCATTTTCGGCCCACAATATTTTTCATGGAAATCCCAGTCATATGAGTCGAGTCCATGCATGCTACGATCACGGTATGAATTTGAAGGCAAAATATTTTTGTGCAGATCTTAGATTAGGTCTCTCCCTGTCCATAATGCTAAATTGAGGAGGTAAAATAGAAATATAAATAGGAAACAGAAGAGAAATGTAAAGTGATTACCCATTTTCGGCCCACAATCTTTTCATGGAAATCCCAATCATATGAGTCGCGTCCATGCATGCCACGATCACGGTATGAATTTGAAGGTAAAATATTATTGTGCAGATCTTAGATTAGGTCTTGCCCTGTCCATAATGCTAAATTGAGGAGGTAAAATAGAAATATAAATAGGAAACAGAAGAGAAATGTACAATGATCACCCATTTTCGGCCCACAATCTTTTTCATGGAAATCCCAGTCATATGAGTCGAGTCCATGCATGCTACGATCACGGTATGAATTTGAAGGCAAAATATTTTTGTGCAGCTCTTAGATTAGGTCTCTCCCTGTCCATAATGCTAAATTGAGGAGGTAAAATAGAAATATAAACAGGAAACAGAAGAGAAATGTACAGTGATCACCCATTTTCGGCCCACAATCTTTTTCATGGAAATCCCAATCATATGAGTCGCGTCCATGCATGCTACGATCACGGTATGAAATTGAAGGTAAAATATTATTGTGCAGATCTTAGATTAGGTCTTGCCCTGTCCATAATGCTAAATTGAGGAGGTAAAATAGAAATATAAATAGGAAACAGAAGAGAAATGTAAAGTGATCACCCATTTTCGGCCCACAATCTTTTTCATGGAAATCCCAGTCATATGAGTCGAGTCCATGCATGCTACGATCACGGTATGAATTTGAAGGCAAAATATTTTTGTGCAGAGCTTAGATTAGGTCTTTCCCTGTCCATAATGCTAAATTGAGGAGGTAAAATATAAATATAAATAAGAAACAGAAGAGAAATGTACAGTGATCACCCATTTTCGGCCCACAATCTTTTTCATGGAAATCCCAGTCATATGAGTCGAGTCCATGCATGCTACGATCACGGTATGAAATTGAAGGCAAAATATTTTTGTGCAGATCTTATATTAGGTCTTTCCCTGTCCATAATGCTAAATTGAGGAGGTAAAATAGAAATATAAATAGGAAACAGAAGAGAAATGTACAGTGATCACCCATTTTCGGCCCACAATTTTTTTCAGGGAAATCCCAGTCATATGATTCGAGTCCATGCATGCTACGCTCACGGTATGAATTTGAAGGCAAAATATTTTTGTGCAGAGCTTAGATAAGGTCTTTCCCTAGCCATAATGCTAAATTGAGGAGCTAAAATAGAAATATAAATAGGAAACAGAAGAGAAATGTACAGTGATCACCCATTTTCGGCCCACAATCTTTTTCATGGAAATCCCAGTCATATGAGTCGAGTCCATGCATGCTACGATCACGGTATGAATTTGAAGGCAAAATATTTTTGTGCAGATCTTAGATTAGGTCTTTCCCTGGACATAATGCTAAATTGAGGAGGTAAAATAGAAATATAAATAGGAAACAGAAGAGAAATGTACAGTGATCACCCATTTTCGGCCCACAATCTTTTTCATGGAAATCCCAGTCATATGAGTCGAGTCCATGCATGCTACGATCACGGTATGAATTTGAAGGCAAAATATTTTTGTGCAGATCTTAGATTAGGTCTTTCCCTGTCCATAATGCTAAATTGAGGAGGTAAAATATAAATATAAATAGGAAACAGAAGAGAAATGTACAGTGATCACCCATTTTTGGCCCACAATCTTTTTCATGGAAATCCCAGTCATATGAGTCGAGTCCATGCATCCTACAGTCACGGTATGAATTTAAAGGAAAAATATTTTTGTGCAGGGCTTAGATTGGGTCTTTCCCAGTCCATAATGCTAAATTGAGGAGGTAAAATATAAATATAAATAAGAAACAGAAGAGAAATGTACAGTGATCACCCATTTTCGGCCCACAATATTTTTCATGGAAATCCCAGTCATATGAGTCGAGTCCATGCATGCTACGATCACGGTATGAATTTGAAGGCAAAATATTTTTGTGCAGATCTTAGATTAGGTCTCTCCCTGTCCATAATGCTAAATTGAGGAGGTAAAATAGAAATATAAATAGGAAACAGAAGAGAAATGTAAAGTGATTACCCATTTTCGGCCCACAATCTTTTCATGGAAATCCCAATCATATGAGTCGCGTCCATGCATGCCACGATCACGGTATGAATTTGAAGGTAAAATATTATTGTGCAGATCTTAGATTAGGTCTTGCCCTGTCCATAATGCTAAATTGAGGAGGTAAAATAGAAATATAAATAGGAAACAGAAGAGAAATGTACAATGATCACCCATTTTCGGCCCACAATCTTTTTCATGGAAATCCCAGTCATATGAGTCGAGTCCATGCATGCTACGATCACGGTATGAATTTGAAGGCAAAATATTTTTGTGCAGCTCTTAGATTAGGTCTCTCCCTGTCCATAATGCTAAATTGAGGAGGTAAAATAGAAATATAAACAGGAAACAGAAGAGAAATGTACAGTGATCACCCATTTTCGGCCCACAATCTTTTTCATGGAAATCCCAATCATATGAGTCGCGTCCATGCATGCTACGATCACGGTATGAAATTGAAGGTAAAATATTATTGTGCAGATCTTAGATTAGGTCTTGCCCTGTCCATAATGCTAAATTGAGGAGGTAAAATAGAAATATAAATAGGAAACAGAAGAGAAATGTACAGTGATCACCCATTTTCGGCCCACAATCTTTTTCATGGAAATCCCAGTCATATGAGTCGATTCCATGGAATGCTACGATCACGGTATGAATTTGAAAGCAAAATATTTTTGTGCAGATCTTAGATTAGGTCTTTCCCTGTCCATAATGCTAAATTGAGGAGGTAAAATAGAAATATAAATACGAAACAGAAGAGAAATGTACAGTGATCACCCATTTTCGGCCCACAATCTTTTTCATGGAAATCCCAGTCATATGAGTCGAGTCCATGCATGCTACGATCACGGTATGGATTTGAAGGCAAAATATTTTTGTGCGGATTTTAGATTAGGTCTTTCCCTGTCCATAATGCTAAATTGAGGAGGTAAAATAGAAATATAAATAGGAAACAGAAGAGAAATGTACAGTGATCAACCATTTTTGGCCCACAATCTTTTTCATGGAAATCCCAGTCATATGAGTCGATTCCATGCATGCTACGATCACGGTATGAATTTGAAGGCAAAATATTTTTGTGCAGATCTTAGATTAGGTCTTTCCCTGTCCATAATGCTAAATTGAGGAGGTAAAATAGAAATATAAATAGGAAACAGAAGAGAAATGTACAGTGATCACCCATTTTCGGCCCACAATCTTTTTCATGGAAATCCCAGTCATATGAGTCGATTTCATGCATGCTACGATCACGGTATGAATTTGAAGGCAAAATATTTTTGTGCAGATTTTAGATTAGGTCTTTCCCTGTCCATAATGCTAAATTGAGGAGGTAAAATAGAAATATAAATAGGAAACAGAAGAGAAATGTACAGTGATCACCCATTTTCGGCCCACAATCTTTTTCATGGAAATCCCAATCATATGAGTCGCGTCCATGCATGCTACGATCACGGTATGAATTTGAAGGTAAAATATTATTGTGCAGATCTTAGATTAGGTCTTGTCCTGTCCATAATGCTAAATTGAGGAGGTAAAATAGAAATATAAATAGGAAACAGAAGAGAAATGTACAGTGATCACCCATTTTTGGCCCACAAACTTTTTCAAGGAAATCCCAGTCATATGAGTCGACTCCATACATGCTACGATCACGGTATGAATTTGAAGGCAAAATATTTTTGTGCGGAGCTTAGATAAGGTCTTTCCCTGGCCATAATGCTAAATTGTGGAGCTAAAATAGAAATATAAATCGGAAACAGAAGAGAAATGTACAGTGATCACCCATTTTCGGCCCACAATCTTTTTCATAGAAATCCCAGTCATATGAGTCGAGTCCATGCATGCTACGATCACGGTATGAATTTGAAGGCAAAATATTTTTGTGCAGATGTTAGATTAGGTCTGTCCCTGTCCATAATGCTAAATTGAGGAGGTAAAATATAAATATAAATAGGAAACAGAAGAGAAATGTACAGTGATCACCCATTTTCGGCCCACAATGTTTTTCATGGAAATCCCAATCATATGAGTCGTGTCCATGCATGCTACGATCACGGTATGAATTTGAAGGTAAAATATTTTTGTACAGATCTTAGATTAGGTCTTTCCCTGTCCATAATGCTAAATTGAGGAGGTAAAATAGAAATATAAATAGGAAACAGAAGAGAAATGTACAGTGATCACCCATTTTCGGCCCACAATCTTTTTCATGGAAATCCCAGTCATATGAGTCGAGTCCATGCATGCTACGATCACGGTATGAATTTGAAGGCAAAATATTTTTGTGCAGATTTTAGATTAGGTCTTTCCCTGTCCATAAAGCTAAATTGAGGAGGTAAAATAGAAATATAAATAGGAAACAGAAGAGAAATATACAGTGATCACCCATTTTCGGCCCACAATCTTTTTCATGGAAATCCCAGTCATATGAGTCGAGTCCATGCATGCTACAGTCACGGTATGAATTTGAAGGCAAAATATTTTTGTGCAGAGCTTAGATTGTGTTTTCCCTGTCCATAATGCTAAATTGAGCAGGTAAAATATTAATATAAATTAGAAACAGAAGAGAAATGTACAGTGATCACCCATTTTCGCCCCACAATCTTTTTCATGGAAATCCCAGTCATATGAGTCGAGTCCATGCATGCTACGATCAAGGTATGAATTTGAAGGCAAAATATTTTTGTGCGGATCTTAGATTAGGTCTTTCCCTGTACATAATACTAAATTGAGGAGGTAAAATATAAATATAAATAGGAAACAGAAGAGAAATGTACAGTGATCACCCATTTTCGGCCCACAATCTTTTTCAGGGAAATCTCAGTCATATGATTCGAGTCCATGCATGCTACGATCACGGTATGAATTTGAAGTAATATATTTTTGTGCAAAGCTTAGATAAGGTCTTTCCCTGGCCATAATGCTAAATTGAGGAGCTAAAATATAAATATAAATAGGAAACAGAAGAGAAATGTACAGTGATCACCGATTTTCGGCCCACAATCTTTTTCATGGAAATCCCAGTCATATGAGTCGAGTCCATGCATGCTACGATCACGGTATGAAGTTGAAGGCAAAATATTTTTGTGCAGATCTTAGATTAGGTCTTTCCCTGTCCATAATGCTAAATTGAGGTGGTAAAATAGAAATATAAATCGGAAACAGAAGAGAAATGTACAGTGATCACCCATTTTCGGCCCACAATCTTTTTCAGGGAAATCTCAGTCATATGATTCGAGTCCATGCATGCTACGATCACGGTATAAATTTGAAGGCAAAATATTTTTGTGCAGAGCTTAGATAAGGTCTTTCCCTAGCCATAATGCTAAATTGAGGAGCTAAAATATAAATATAAATAGGAAACAGAAGAGAAATGTACAGTGATCACCCATTTTCGGCCCAAAATCTTTTTCATGGAAATCCCAGTCATATGAGTCGAGTCCATGCATGCTACGATCACGGTATGAATTTGAAGGCAAAATATTTTTGTGCAGATCTTAGATTAGGTCTTTCCCTGGCCATATTGCTAAATTGAAGAGCTAAAATATAAATATAAATAGGAAACAGAAGAGAAATGTACAGTGATCACCCATTTTCGGCCCATAATCTTTTTCATGGAAATCCCAGTCATATGAGTCGATTCCATGCATGCTACGATCACGGTATGAATTTGAAGGCAAAATATTTTTGTGCAGATCTTAGATTAGGTCTTTCCCTGTCCATAATGCTAAATTGAGGAGGTAAAATAGAAATATAAATAGGAAACAGAAGAGAAATGTACAGTGATCACCCATTTTCGGCCCACAATATTTTTCATGGAAATCCCAGTCATATGAGTCGATTTCATGCATGCTACGATCACGGTATGAATTTGAAGGCAAAATATTTTTGTGCAGATTTTAGATTAGGTCTTTCCCTGTCCATAATGCTAAATTGAGGAGGTAAAATAGAAATATAAATAGGAAACAGAAGAGAAATGTACAGTGATCCCCCATTTTCGGCCCACAAACTTTTTCATGGAAATCCCAGTCATATGAGTCGAGTCCATGGATGCTACGATCACGGTATGAATTTGAAGGCAAAATATTTTTGTGCAGATCTTAGATTAGGTCTTTCCCTGTCCATAATGCTAAATTGAGGAGGTAAAATATAAATATAAATAGGAAAAAGAAGAGAAATGTACAGTGATCACCCATTTTCGGCCCACAATCTTTTTCATGGAAATCCCAGTCATATGAGTCGAGTCCATGCATGCTACGATCACGGTATGAATTTGAAGGCAAAATATTTTTGTGCAGATTTTAGATTAGGTCTTTCCCTGTCCATAATGCTAAATTGAGGAGGTAAAATAGAAATATAAATAGGAAACAGAAGAGAAATGTACAGTGATCACCCATTTTCGGCCCACAATCTTTTTCATGGAAATCCCAGTCATATGAGTCGATTCCATGCATGCTACGATCACGGTATGAATTTGAAGGCAAAATATTTTTGTGCAGATCTTAGATTAGGTCTTTCCCTGTCCATAATGCTAAATTGAGGAGGTAAAATAGAAATATAAATAGGAAACAGAAGAGAAATGTACAGTGATCAACCATTTTTGGCCCACAATCTTTTTCATGGAAATCCCAGTCATATGAGTCGATTCCATGCATGCTACGATCACGGTATGAATTTGAAGGCAAAATATTTTTGTGCAGATCTTAGATTAGGTCTTTCCCTGTCCATAATGCTAAATTGAGGAGGTAAAATAGAAATATAAATAGGAAACAGAAGAGAAATGTACAGTGATCACCCATTTTCGGCCCACAATCTTTTTCATGGAAATCCCAGTCATATGAGTCGATTTCATGCATGCTACGATCACGGTATGAATTTGAAGGCAAAATATTTTTGTGCAGATTTTAGATTAGGTCTTTCCCTGCCCATAATGCTAAATTGAGGAGGTAAAATAGAAATATAAATAGGAAACAGAAGAGAAATGTACAGTGATCACCCATTTTCGGCCCACAAACTTTTTCATGGAAATCCCAGTCATATGAGTCGAGTCCATGGATGCTACGATCACGGTATGAATTTGAAGGCAAAATATTTTTGTGCAGATCTTAGATTAGGTCTTTCCCTGTCCATAATGCTAAATTGAGGAGGTGAAATATAAATATAAATAGGAAACAGAAGAGAAATGTACAGTGATCACCCATTTTCGGCCCACAATCTTTTTCATGGAAATCCCAGTCATATGAGTCGAGTCCATGCATGCTACGATCACGGTATGAATTTGAAGGCAAAATATTTTTGTGCAGATTTTAGATTAGGTCTTTCCCTGTCCATAATGCTAAATTGAGGAGGTAAAATAGAAATATAAATAGGAAACAGAAGAGAAATGTACAGTGATCAACCATTTTTGGCCCACAATCTTTTTCATGGAAATCCCAGTCATATGAGTCGATTCCATGCATGCTACGATCACGGTATGAATTTGAAGGCAAAATATTTTTGTGCAGATCTTAGATTAGGTCTTTCCCTGTCCATAATGCTAAATTGAGGAGGTAAAATAGAAATATAAATAGGAAACAGAAGAGAAATGTACAGTGATCATCCATTTTCGGCCCACAATCTTTTTCATGGAAATCCCAGTCATATGAGTCGAGTCCATGCATGCTACGATCACGGTATGAATTTGAAGGCAAAATATTTTTGTGCAGATTTTAGATTCGGTCTTTCCCTGTCCATAATGCTAAATTGAGGAGGTAAAATAGAAATATAAATAGGAAACAGAAGAGAAATGTACAGTGATCACCCATTTTCGGCCCACAAACTTTTTCATGGAAATCCCAGTCATATGAGTCGAGTCCATGCATGCTACGATCACGGTATGAATTTGAAGGCAAAATATTTTTGTGCAGATCTTAGATTATGTCTTTCCCTCTCCATAATGCTAAATTGAGGAGGTAAATAGAAATATAAATAGGAAACAGATGAGAAATGTACAGTGATCACCCATTTTCGGCCCACAATCTTTTTCATGGAAATCCCAATCATATGAGTCGCGTCCATGCATGCTACGATCACGGTATGAATTTGAAGGTAAAATATTATTGTGCAGATCTTAGATTAGGTCTTGCCCTGTCCATAATGCTAAATTGAGGAGGTAAAATAGAAATATAAATAGGAAACAGAAGAGAAATGTACAGTGATCACCCATTTTTGGCCCACAAACTTTTTCAAGGAAATCCCAGTCATATGAGTCGACTCCATACATGCTACGATCACGGTATGAATTTGAAGGCAAAATATTTTTGTGCGGAGCTTAGATAAGGTCTTTCCCTGGCCATAATGCTAAATTGTGGAGCTAAAATAGAAATATAAATAGGAAACAGAAGAGAAATGTACAGTGATCACCCATTTTCGGCCCACAATGTTTTTCATGGAAATCCCAATCATATGAGTCGTGTCCATGCATGCTACGATCACGGTATGAATTTGAAGGTAAAATATTTTTGTACAGATCTTAGATTAGGTCTTTCCCTGTCCATAATGCTAAATTGAGGAGGTAAAATAGAAATATAAATAGGAAACAGAAGAGAAATGTACAGTGATCACCCATTTTCGGCCCACAATCTTTTTCATGGAAATCCCAGTCATATGAGTCGAGTCCATGCATGCTACGATCACGGTATGAATTTGAAGGCAAAATATTTTTGTGCAGATTTTAGATTAGGTCTTTCCCTGTCCATAAAGCTAAATTGAGGAGGTAAAATAGAAATATAAATAGGAAACAGAAGAGAAATGTACAGTGATCACCCATTTTCGGCCCACAATCTTTTTCATGGAAATCCCAGTCATATGAGTCGAGTCCATGCATGCTACAGTCACGGTATGAATTTGAAGGCAAAATATTTTTGTGCAGAGCTTAGATTGTGTTTTCCCTGTCCATAATGCTAAATTGAGCAGGTAAAATATTAATATAAATTAGAAACAGAAGAGAAATGTACAGTGATCACCCATTTTCGGCCCACAATCTTTTTCATGGAAATCCCAGTCATATGAGTCGAGTCCATGCATGCTACGATCACGGTATGAATTTGAAGGCAAAATATTTTTGTACGGATCTTAGATTAGGTCTTTCCCTGTACATAATGCTAAATTGAGGAGGTAAAATAGAAATATAAATAGGAAACAGAAGAGAAATGTACAGTGATCACCCATTTTCGGCCCACAATCTTTTTCAGGGAAATCCCAGTCATATGAGTCGAGTCCATGCATGCTACGATCACGGTATGAATTTGAAGGCAAAATATTTTTGTGCAGATCTTAGATTAGGTCTTTCCCTGGCCATATTGCTAAATTGAAGAGCTAAAATATAAATATAAATAGGAAACAGAAGAGAAATGTACAGTGATCACCCATTTTCGGCCCACAATCTTTTTCATGGAAATCCCAGTCATATGAGTCGAGTCCCTGCATGCTACGATCACGGTATGAATTTGAAGGCAAAATATTTTTGTGCAGATCTTAGATTAGGTCTTTCCCTGTCAATAATGCTAAATTGAGGAGGTAAAATAGAAATATAATTAGGAAACAGAAGAGAAATGTACAGTGATCACCCATTTTCGGCCCACAATTTTTTCAGGGAAATCCCAGTCATATGATTCGAGTCCATGCATGCTACGATCACGGTATGAATTTGAAGGCAAAATATTTTTGTGCAGACCTTAGATTAGGTCTTTCCCTGTCCATAATGCTAAATTGAGGAGGTAAAATAGAAATATAAATAGGAAACAGAAATGAAATGTACAGTGATCACCCATTTTCGGCCCACAATCTTTTTCATGGAAATCCCAGTCATATGAGTCGAGTCCATGCATGCTAGGATCACGGTATGTATTTGAAGGCAAGATATTTTTGTGCAGATCTTAGATTAGGTCTTTCCCTGTCCATAATGCTAAATTGAGGAGGTAAAATATAAATATAAATAGGAAACAGAAGAGAAATGTGCAGTGATCACCCATTTTCGGCCCACAATCTTTTTCATGGAAATCCCAGTCATATGACTCGAGTCCATGCATGCTACGATCACGGTATGAATTTGAAGGCAAAATATTTTTGTGCAGATGATAGATTAGGTCTTTCCCTGTCCATAATGCTAAATTGAGGAGGTAAAATAGAAATATAAATAGGAAACAGAAGAGAAATGTACAGTGATCACCCATTTTCGGCCCACAATCTTTTTCATGGAAATCCCAGTCATATGAGTCGAGTCCATGCATGCTACGATCACGGTATGAATTTGAAGGCAAAGTATTTTTGTGCAGATCTTAGATTAGGTCTTTCCCTGTCCATAAGGCTAAATTGAGGAGGTAAAATATAAATATAAATAGGAAACAGAAGAGAAATGTGCAGGGATCACCCATTTTCGGCCCACAATCTTTTTCATGGAAATCCCAGTCATATGACTCGAGTCCATGCATGCTACGATCACGGTATGAATTTGAAGGCAAAATATTTTTGTGCAGATCTTATATTAGGTCTTTCCCTGTCCATAATGCTAAATTGAGGAGGTAAAATATAAATATAAATAGGAAACAGAAGAGAAATGTACAGTGATCACCCATTTTCGGCCCACAATCTTTTTCATGGAAATCCCAGTCATATGAGTCGAGTCCATGCATGCTACGATCACTGTATGAATTTGAAGGCAAAATATTTTTGTGCAGATTTTAGATTAGGTCTTTCCCTGTCCATAATGCTAAATTGAGAAGGTAAAATAGAAATATAATTAGGAAACAGAAGAGAAAAGTACAGTGATCACCCATTTTCGGCCCACAATCTTTTTCATGGAAATCCCAATCATATGAGTCGTGTCCATGCATGCTACGATCACGGTGTGAATTTGAAGGTAAATATTTTTGTGCAGATCTTAGATTAGGTCTTTCCCTGTCCATAATGCTAAATTGAGGAGGTAAAATAGAAATATAAATAGGAAACAGAAGAGAAATGTACAGTGATCACCCATTTTCGGCCCACAATCTTTTTCATGGAAATCCCAGTCATATGAGTCGAGTCCATGCATGCTACGATCACGGTATGAATTTGAAGGCAAAATATTTTTGTGCAGATCTTAGATTAGGTCTTTCCCTGTCCATAATGCTAAATTGAGGAGGTAAAATATAAATATAAATAGGAAACAGAAGAGAAATGTACAGTGATCACCCATTTTCGGCCCACAATCTTTTTCCTGGAAATCCCAATCATATGAGTCGAGTCCATGCATGCTACGATCACGGTATGAATTTGAAGGAAAAATATTTTTGTGCAGATCTTAGATTAGGTCTTTCCCTGTCCATAATGCTAAATTGAGGAGGTAAAATATAAATATAAATAGGAAACAGAAGAGAAATGTAAAGTGATCACCCATTTTCGGCCCACAATCTTTTTCATGGAAATCCCAGTCATATGAATCGAGTCCATGCATGCTACGATCAAGGTATGAATTTGAAGGAAAAATATTTTTGTGCAGATCTTAGATTAGGTCTTTCCCTGTCCATAATGCTAAAATGAGGAGGTAAAATAGAAATATAAATAGGAAACAGAAGAGAAATGTACAGTGATCACCCATTTTCGGCCCACAAGCTTTTTCATGGAAATCCCAGTCATATGAATCGAGTCCATACATGCTACGATCACGGTATGAATTTGAAGGCAAAATATTTTTGTGCAGAGCTTAGATTAGGTCTTTCCCTGTCCATAATGCTAAATTGAGGAGGTAAAATATAAATATAAATAGGAAACACAAGAGAAATGTACATTGATCACCCATTTTCGGCCCACAATCTTTTTCATGGAAATCCCAATCATATGAGTCGAGTCCATGCATGCTACGATCACGGTATGAATTTGAAGGCAAAATATTTTTGTGCAGAGCTTAGATTAGGTCTTTCCCTGTCCATAATGCTAAATTGAGGAGGTAAAATATAAATATAAATAGGAAACAGAAGAGAAATGTACAGTGATCACCCATTTTCGGCCCACAATCTTTTTCATGGAAATCCCAGTCATATGAGTCGAGTCCATGCATGCTACGATCACGGCATGAATTTGAAGGCAAAATATTTTTGTGCAGATCTTAGATTAGGTCTTTCCCTGTCCATAATGCTAAATTGAGGAGGTAAAATATAAATATAAATAGGAAACAGAAGAGAAATGTACAGTGATCACCCATTTTTGCCCCACAATCTTTTTCATGGAAATCCCAGTCATATGAGTCGAGTCCATGCATGCTACGATCACGGTATGAATTTGAAGGCAAAATATTTTTGTGCAGTTCTTAGATTAGTTCTTTCCCTGTCCATAATGCTAAATTGAGGAGATAAAATATAAATATAAATAGGAAACAGAAGAGAAATGTACAGTGATCACCCATTTTCGGCCCACAATCTTTTTCATGGAAATCCCAGTCATATGAGTCGAGTCCATGCATGCTACGATCACGGTATGAATTTGAAGGCAAAATATTTTTGTGCAGATTTTAGATTAGGTCTTGCCCTGTCCATAATGCTAAATTGAGGAGGTAAAATATAAATATAAATAGGAAACAGAAGAGAAATGTACATTGATCACCCATTTTCGACCCACAATCTTTTTCATGGAAATCCCAGTCATATGAGTCGAGTCCATGCATGCTACGATCACGGTATGAATTTGAAGGCAAAATATTTTTGTGCAGATTTTAGATTAGGTCTTGCCCTGTCCATAATGCTAAATTGAGGAGGTAAAATAAAATTATAAATAGGAAACAGAAGAGAAATGTACAGTGATCACCCATTTTCGGCCCACAATCTTTTTCATAGAAATCCCAGTCATATGAGTCGAGTCCATGCATGCTACGATCACGGTATGAATTTGAAGGCAAAATATTTTTGTGCAGATTTTAGATTAGGTCTTGCCCTGTCCATAATGCTAAATTGAGGAGGTAAAATATAAATATAAATAGGAAACAGAAGAGAAATGTACAGTGATCACCCATTTTCGGCCCACAATCTTTTTCATGGAAATCCCAGTCATATGAGTCGAGTCCATGCATGCTACGATCACGGTATGAATTTGAAGGCAAAATATTTTTGTGCAGATTTTAGATTAGGTCTTTCCCTGTCCATAATGCTAAATTGAGGAGGTAAAATATAAATATAAATAGGAATCAGAAGAGAAATATACAGTGATCAACCATTTTCGGTCCACAATCTTTTTCATGGAAATCCCAGTCATATGAGTCGATTCAATGCATGCTACAATCACGGTATGAATTTGAAGGCAAAATATTTTTTTGCAGATCTTAGATTAGGTCTTTCCCTGTCCATAATGCTAAATTGAGGAGGTAAAATAGAAATATAAATAGGAATCAGAAGAGAAATGTACAGTGATCCCCCATTTTCGGCCCACAATCTTTTTCATGGAAATCCCAGTCATATGAGTCGAGTCCATGCATGCTACGATCACGGTATGAAAATGAAGGCAAAATATTTTTGTGCAGATTTTAGATTAGGTCTTGCCCTGTCCATAATGCTAAATTGAGGAGGTAAAATATAAATATAAATAGGAAACAGAAGAGAAATGTACAGTGATCACCCATTTTCGGCCCACAATCTTTTTCATGGAAATCCCAATCATATGAGTCGAGTCCATGCATGCTACGATCACGGTATGAATTTGAAGGCAAAATATTTTTGTGCAGATTTTAGATTAGGTCTTTCCCTGTCCATAATGCTAAATTGAGGAGGTAAAATAGAAATATAAATAGGAATCAGAAGAGAAATGTACAGTGATCACCCATTTTCGGCCCACAATCTTTTTCATGGAAATCCCAGTCATATGAGTCGAGTCCATGCATGCTACGATCACGGTATGAATTTGAAGGCAAAATATTTTTGTGCAGATTTTAGATTAGGTCTTGCCCTGTCCATAATGCTAAATTGAGGAGGTAAAATAGAAATATAAATAGGAAACAGAAGAGAAATGTACAGTGATCACCCATTTTCGGCCCACAATCTTTTTCATGGAAATCCCAGTCATATGAGTCGAGTCCATGCATGCTATGATCACGGTATGAATTTGAAGGCAAAATATTTTTGTGCAGATTTTAGATTAGGTCTTGCCCTGTCCATAATGCTAAATTGAGGAGGTAAAATAAAATTATAAATAGGAAACAGAAGAGAAATGTACAGTGATCACCCATTTTCGGCCCACAATCTTTTTCATGGAAATCCCAGTCATATGAGTCGAGTCCATGCATGCTACGATCATGGTATGAATTTGAAGGCAAAATATTTTTGTGCAGATTTTAGATTAGGTCTTGCCCTGTCCATAATGCTAAATTGAGGAGGTAAAATATAAATATAAATAGGAAACAGAAGAGAAATGTACAGTGATCACCCATTTTCGGCCCACAATCTTTTTCATGGAAATCCCAGTCATATGAGTCGAGTCCATGCATGCTACGATCACGGTATGAATTTGAAGGCAAAATATTTTTGTGCAGATTTTAGATTAGGTCTTGCCCTGTCCATAATGCTAAATTGAGGAGGTAAAATATAAATATAAATAGGAAACAGAAGAGAAATGTACAGTGATCAACCATTTTCGGTCCACAATCTTTTTCATGGAAATCCCAGTCATATGAGTCGATTCAATGCATGCTACAATCACGGTATGAATTTGAAGGCAAAATATTTTTTTGCAGGTCTTAGATTAGGTCTTTCCCTGTCCATAATTCTAAATTGAGGTGGTAAAACAGAAATATAAATAGGAATCAGAAGAGAAATGTACAGTGATCCCCCATTTTCGGCCCACAATCTTTTTCATGGAAATCCCAGTCATATGAGTCGAGTCCATGCATGCTACGATCACGGTATGAATTTGAAGGCAAAATATTTTTGTGCAGATTTTAGATTAGGTCTTGCCCTGTCCATAATGCTAAATTGAGGAGGTAAAATATAAATATAAATAGGAAACAGAAGAGAAATGTACAGTGATCACCCATTTTCGGCCCACAATCTTTTTCATGGAAATCCCAGTCATATGAGTCGAGTCCATGCATGCTACGATCACGGTATGAATTTGAAGGCAAAATATTTTTGTGCAGATTTTAGATTAGGTCTTTCCCTGTCCATAATGGTAAATTGAGGAGGTAAAATATAAATATAAATAGGAATCAGAAGAGAAATATACAGTGATCAACCATTTTCGGTCCACAATCTTTTTCATGGAAATCCCAGTCATATGAGTCGATTCAATGCATGCTACAATCACGGTATGAATTTGAAGGCAAAATATTTTTTTGCAGATCTTAGATTAGGTCTTTCCCTGTCCATAATGCTAAATTGAGGAGGTAAAATAGAAATATAAATAGGAATCAGAAGAGAAATGTACAGTGATCCCCCATTTTCGGCCCACAATCTTTTTCATCGAAATCCCAGTCATATGAGTCGAGTCCATGCATGCTACGATCACGGTATGAAAATGAAGGCAAAATATTTTTGTGCAGATTTTAGATTAGGTCTTGCCCTGTCCATAATGCTAAATTGAGGAGGTAAAATATAAATATAAATAGGAAACAGAAGAGAAATGTACAGTGATCACCCATTTTCGGCCCACAATCTTTTTCATGGAAATCCCAGTCATATGAGTCGAGTCCATGCATGCTACGATCACGGTATGAATTTGAAGGCAAAATATTTTTGTGCAGATTTTAGATTAGGTCTTTCCCTGTCCATAATGCTAAATTGAGGAGGTAAAATAGAAATATAAATAGGAATCAGAAGAGAAATGTACAGTGATCACCCATTTTCGGCCCACAATCTTTTTCATGGAAATCCCAGTCATATGAGTCGAGTCCATGCATGCTACGATCACGGTATGAATTTGAAGGCAAAATATTTTTGTGCAGATTTTAGATTAGGTCTTGCCCTGTCCATAATGCTAAATTGAGGAGGTAAAATAGAAATATAAATAGGAAACAGAAGAGAAATGTACAGTGATCACCCATTTTCGGCCCACAATCTTTTTCATGGAAATCCCAGTCATATGAGTCGAGTCCATGCATGCTATGATCACGGTATGAATTTGAAGGCAAAATATTTTTGTGCAGATTTTAGATTAGGTCTTGCCCTGTCCATAATGCTAAATTGAGGAGGTAAAATAAAATTATAAATAGGAAACAGAAGAGAAATGTACAGTGATCACCCATTTTCGGCCCACAATCTTTTTCATGGAAATCCCAGTCATATGAGTCGAGTCCATGCATGCTACGATCACGGTATGAATTTGAAGGCAAAATATTTTTGTGCAGATTTTAGATTAGGTCTTGCCCTGTCCATAATGCTAAATTGAGGAGGTAAAATATAAATATAAATAGGAAACAGAAGAGAAATGTACAGTGATCACCCATTTTCGGCCCACAATCTTTTTCATGGAAATCCCAGTCATATGAGTCGAGTCCATGCATGCTACGATCACGGTATGAATTTGAAGGCAAAATATTTTTGTGCAGATTTTAGATTAGGTCTTGCCCTGTCCATAATGCTAAATTGAGGAGGTAAAATATAAATATAAATAGGAAACAGAAGAGAAATGTACAGTGATCAACCATTTTCGGTCCACAATCTTTTTCATGGAAATCCCAGTCATATGAGTCGATTCAATGCATGCTACAATCACGGTATGAATTTGAAGGCAAAATATTTTTTTGCAGGTCTTAGATTAGGTCTTTCCCTGTCCATAATTCTAAATTGAGGAGGTAAAACAGAAATATAAATAGGAATCAGAAGAGAAATGTACAGTGATCCCCCATTTTCGGCCCACAATCTTTTTCATGGAAATCCCAGTCATATGAGTCGAGTCCATGCATGCTACGATCACGGTATGAATTTGAAGGCAAAATATTTTTGTGCAGATTTTAGATTCGGTCTTGCCCTGTCCATAATGCTAAATTGAGGAGGTAAAATAGAAATATAAATAGGAATCAGAAGAGAAATGTACAGTGATCACTCATTTTCGGCCCACAATCTTTTTCATGGAAATCCCAGTCATATGAGTCGAGTCCATGCATGCTACAATCACGGTATGAATTTGAAGGCAAAATATTTTTGTGCAGATTTTAGATTAGGTCTTGACCTGTCCATAATGCTAAATTGAGGAGGTAAAATATAAATATAAATAGGAAACAGAAGAGAAATGTACAGTGATCACCCATTTTCGGCCCACAATCTTTTTCATGGAAATCCCAGTCATATGAGTCGAGTCCATGCATGCTACGATCACGGTATGAATTTGAAGGCAAAATATTTTTGTGCAGATTTTAGATTAGGTCTTTCCCTGTCCATAATGATAAATTGAGGAGGTAAAATAGAAATATAAATAGGAATCAGAAGAGAAATGTACAGTGATCACCCATTTTCGGCCCACAATCTTTTTCATGGAAATCCCAGTCATATGAGTCGAGTCCATGCATGCTACGATCACGGTATGAATTTGAAGGCAAAATATTTTTGTGCAGATTTTAGATTAGGTCTTGCCCTGTCCATAATGCTAAATTGAGGAGGTAAAATATAAATATAAATAGGAAACAGAAGAGAAATGTACAGTGATCACCCATTTTCGGCCCACAATCTTTTTCATGGAAATCCCAGTCATATGAGTCGAGTCCATGCATGCTACGATCACGGTATGAAAATGAAGGCAAAATATTTTTGTGCAGATTTTAGATTAGGTCTTGCCCTGTCCATAATGCTAAATTGAGGAGGTAAAATATAAATATAAATAGGAAACAGAAGAGAAATGTACAGTGATCACCCATTTTCGGCCCACAATCTTTTTCATGGAAATCCCAGTCATATGAGTCGAGTCCATGCATGCTACGATCACGGTATGAATTTGAAGGCAAAATATTTTTGTGCAGATTTTAGATTAGGTCTTTCCCTGTCCATAATGCTAAATTGAGGAGGTAAAATAGAAATATAAATAGGAATCAGAAGAGAAATGTACAGTGATCACCCATTTTCGGCCCACAATCTTTTTCATGGAAATCCCAGTCATATGAGTCGAGTCCATGCATGCTACGATCACGGTATGAATTTGAAGGCAAAATATTTTTGTGCAGATTTTAGATTAGGTCTTGCCCTGTCCATAATGCTAAATTGAGGAGGTAAAATAGAAATATAAATAGGAAACAGAAGAGAAATGTACAGTGATCACCCATTTTCGGCCCACAATCTTTTTCATGGAAATCCCAGTCATATGAGTCGAGTCCATGCATGCTACGATCACGGTATGAATTTGAAGGCAAAATATTTTTGTGCAGATTTTAGATTAGGTCTTGCCCTGTCCATAATGCTAAATTGAGGAGGTAAAATAAAATTATAAATAGGAAACAGAAGAGAAATGTACAGTGATCACCCATTTTCGGCCCACAATCTTTTTCATGGAAATCCCAGTCATATGAGTCGAGTCCATGCATGCTACGATCACGGTATGAATTTGAAGGCAAAATATTTTTGTGCAGATTTTAGATTAGGTCTTGCCCTGTCCATAATGCTAAATTGAGGAGGTAAAATATAAATATAAATAGGAAACAGAAGAGAAATGTACAGTGAGCACCCATTTTCGGCCCACAATCTTTTTCATGGAAATCCCAGTCATATGAGTCGAGTCCATGCATGCTACGATCACGGTATGAATTTGAAGGCAAAATATTTTTGTGCAGATTTTAGATTAGGTCTTTCCCTGTCCATAATGCTAAATTGAGGAGGTAAAATATAAATATAAATAGGAATCAGAAGAGAAATATACAGTGATCAACCATTTTCGGTCCACAATCTTTTTCATGGAAATCCCAGTCATATGAGTCGATTCAATGCATGCTACAATCACGGTATGAATTTGAAGGCAAAATATTTTTTTGCAGGTCTTAGATTAGGTCTTTCCCTGTCCATAATTCTAAATTGAGGAGGTAAAACAGAAATATAAATAGGAATCAGAAGAGAAATGTACAGTGATCCCCCATTTTCGGCCCACAATCTTTTTCATGGAAATCCCAGTCATATGAGTCGAGTCCATGCATGCTACGATCACGGTATGAATTTGAAGGCAAAATATTTTTGTGCAGATTTTAGATTAGGTCTTGCCCTGTCCATAATGCTAAATTGAGGAGGTAAAATAGAAATATAAATAGGAATCAGAAGAGAAATGTACAGTGATCACTCATTTTCGGCCCACAATCTTTTTCATGGAAATCCCAGTCATATGAGTCGAGTCCATGCATGCTACAATCACGGTATGAATTTGAAGGCAAAATATTTTTGTGCAGATTTTAGATTAGGTCTTGCCCTGTCCATAATGCTAAATTGAGGAGGTAAAATAGAAATATAAATAGGAAACAGAAGAGAAATGTACAGTGATCACCCATTTTCGGCCCACAATCTTTTTCATGGAAATCCCAGTCATATGAGTCGAATCCATGCATGCTACGATCACGGTATGAATTTGAAGGCAAAATATTTTTTTGCAGATCTTAGATTAGGTCTTTCCCTGTCCATAATGCTAAATTGAGGAGGTAAAATAGAAATATAAATAGGAAACAGAAGAGAAATGTACAGTGATCACCCATTTTCGGCCCACAATCTTTTTCATGGATATCCCAGTCATATGAGTCGAGTCCATGCATGCTACGATCACGGTATGAATTTGAAGGCAAAATATTTTTGTGCAGATTTTAGATTAGGTCTTTCCCTGTCCATAATGCTAAATTGAGGAGGTAAAATATAAATATAAATAGGAAACAGAAGAGAAATGTACAGTGATCACCCATTTTCGGCCCACAATCTTTTTCATGGAAATCCCAGTCATATGAGTCGAGTCCATGCATGCTACGATCACGGTATAAATTTGAAGGCAAAATATTTTTGTGCAGATTTTAGATTAGGTCTGTCCCTGTCCATAATGCTAAATTGAGGAGGTAAAATATAAATATAAATAGGAAACAGAAGAGAAATGTACAGTGATCACCCATTTTCGGCCCACAATCTTTTTCATGGAAATCCCAGTCATATGAGTCGAGTCCATGCATGCTACGATCACGGTATGAATTTGAAGGCAAAATATTTTTGTGCAGATTTTAGATTAGGTCTTTCCCTGTCCATAATGCTAAATTGAGGAGGTAAAATAGAAATATAAATAGGAATCAGAAGAGAAATGTACAGTGATCACCCATTTTCGGCCCACAATCTTTTTCATGGAAATCCCAGTCATATGAGTCGAGTCCATGCATGCTACGATCACGGTATGAATTTGAAGGCAAAATATTTTTGTGCAGATTTTAGATTAGGTCTTTCCCTGTCCATAATGATAAATTGAGGAGGTAAAATAGAAATATAAATAGGAATCAGAAGAGAAATGTACAGTGATCACCCATTTTCGGCCCACAATCTTTTTCATGGAAATCCCAGTCATATGAGTCGAGTCCATGCATGCTACGATCACGGTATGAATTTGAAGGCAAAATATTTTTGTGCAGATTTTAGATTAGGTCTTTCCCTGTCCATAATGCTAAATTGAGGAGGTAAAATATAAATATAAATAGGAATCAGAAGAGAAATATACAGTGATCAACCATTTTCGGTCCACAATCTTTTTCATGGAAATCCCAGTCATATGAGTCGATTCAATGCATGCTACAATCACGGTATGAATTTGAAGGCAAAATATTTTTTTGCAGGTCTTAGATTAGGTCTTTCCCTGTCCATAATTCTAAATTGAGGAGGTAAAACAGAAATATAAATAGGAATCAGAAGAGAAATGTACAGTGATCCCCCATTTTCGGCCCACAATCTTTTTCATGGAAATCCCAGTCATATGAGTCGAGTCCATGCATGCTACGATCACGGTATGAATTTGAAGGCAAAATATTTTTGTGCAGATTTTAGATTAGGTCTTGCCCTGTCCATAATGCTAAATTGAGGAGGTAAAATAGAAATATAAATAGGAATCAGAAGAGAAATGTACAGTGATCACTCATTTTCGGCCCACAATCTTTTTCATGGAAATCCCAGTCATATGAGTCGAGTCCATGCATGCTACAATCACGGTATGAATTTGAAGGCAAAATATTTTTGTGCAGATTTTAGATTAGGTCTTGCCCTGTCCATAATGCTAAATTGAGGAGGTAAAATAGAAATATAAATAGGAAACAGAAGAGAAATGTACAGTGATCACCCATTTTCGGCCCACAATCTTTTTCATGGAAATCCCAGTCATATGAGTCGAGTCCATGCATGCTACGATCACGGTATGAATTTGAAGGCAAAATATTTTTTTGCAGATCTTAGATTAGGTCTTTCCCTGTCCATAATGCTAAATTGAGGAGGTAAAATAGAAATATAAATAGGAAACAGAAGAGAAATGTACAGTGATCACCCATTTTCGGCCCACAATCTTTTTCATGGATATCCCAGTCATATGAGTCGAGTCCATGCATGCTACGATCACGGTATGAATTTGAAGGCAAAATATTTTTGTGCAGATTTTAGATTAGGTCTTTCCCTGTCCATAATGCTAAATTGAGGAGGTAAAATATAAATATAAATAGGAAACAGAAGAGAAATGTACAGTGATCACCCATTTTCGGCCCACAATCTTTTTCATGGAAATCCCAGTCATATGAGTCGAGTCCATGCATGCTACGATCACGGTATAAATTTGAAGGCAAAATATTTTTGTGCAGATTTTAGATTAGGTCTGTCCCTGTCCATAATGCTAAATTGAGGAGGTAAAATATAAATATAAATAGGAAACAGAAGAGAAATGTACAGTGATCACCCATTTTCGGCCCACAATCTTTTTCATGGAAATCCCAGTCATATGAGTCGAGTCCATGCATGCTACGATCACGGTATGAATTTGAAGGCAAAATATTTTTGTGCAGATTTTAGATTAGGTCTTTCCCTGTCCATAATGCTAAATTGAGGAGGTAAAATAGAAATATAAATAGGAATCAGAAGAGAAATGTACAGTGATCACCCATTTTCGGCCCACAATCTTTTTCATGGAAATCCCAGTCATATGAGTCGAGTCCATGCATGCTACGATCACGGTATGAATTTGAAGGCAAAATATTTTTGTGCAGATTTTAGATTAGGTCTTTCCCTGTCCATAATGATAAATTGAGGAGGTAAAATAGAAATATAAATAGGAATCAGAAGAGAAATGTACAGTGATCACCCATTTTCGGCCCACAATCTTTTTCATGGAAATCCCAGTCATATGAGTCGAGTCCATGCATGCTACGATCACGGTATGAATTTGAAGGCAAAATATTTTTGTGCAGATTTTAGATTAGGTCTTGCCCTGTCCATAATGCTAAATTGAGGAGGTAAAATATAAATATAAATAGGAAACAGAAGAGAAATGTACAGTGATCACCCATTTTCGGCCCACAATCTTTTTCATGGAAATCCCAGTCATATGAGTCGAGTCCATGCATGCTACGATCACGGTATGAATTTGAAGGCAAAATATTTTTGTGCAGATTTTAGATTAGGTCTTGCCCTGTCCATAATGCTAAATTGAGGAGGTAAAATAAAATTATAAATAGGAAACAGAAGAGAAATGTACAGTGATCACCCATTTTCGGCCCACAATATTTTTCATAGAAATCCCAGTCATATGAGTCGAGTCCATGCATGCTACGATCACGGTATGAATTTGAAGGCAAAATATTTTTGTGCAGATTTTAGATTAGGTCTTGCCCTGTCCATAATGCTAAATTGAGGAGGTAAAATATAAATATAAATAGGAAACAGAAGAGAAATGTACAGTGATCACCCATTTTCGGCCCACAATCTTTTTCATGGAAATCCCAGTCATATGAGTCGAGTCCATGCATGCTACGATCACGGTATGAATTTGAAGGCAAAATATTTTTGTGCAGATTTTAGATTAGGTCTTTCCCTGTCCATAATGCTAAATTGAGGAGGTAAAATATAAATATAAATAGGAATCAGAAGAGAAATATACAGTGATCAACCATTTTCGGTCCACAATCTTTTTCATGGAAATCCCAGTCATATGAGTCGATTCAATGCATGCTACAATCACGGTATGAATTTGAAGTCAAAATATTTTTTTGCAGATCTTAGATTAGGTCTTTCCCTGTCCATAATGCTAAATTGAGGAGGTAAAATAGAAATATAAATAGGAATCAGAAGAGAAATGTACAGTGATCCCCCATTTTCGGCCCACAATCTTTTTCATGGAAATCCCAGTCATATGAGTCGAGTCCATGCATGCTACGATCACGGTATGAAAATGAAGGCAAAATATTTTTGTGCAGATTTTAGATTAGGTCTTGCCCTGTCCATAATGCTAAATTGAGGAGGTAAAATATAAATATCAATAGGAAACAGAAGAGAAATGTACAGTGATCACCCATTTTCGGCCCACAATCTTTTTCATGGAAATCCCAGTCATATGAGTCGAGTCCATGCATGCTACGATCACGGTATGAATTTGAAGGCAAAATATTTTTGTGCAGATTTTAGATTAGGTCTTTCCCTGTCCATAATGCTAAATTGAGGAGGTAAAATAGAAATATAAATAGGAATCAGAAGAGAAATGTACAGTGATCACCCATTTTCGGCCCACAATCTTTTTCATGGAAATCCCAGTCATATGAGTCGAGTCCATGCATGCTACGATCACGGTATGAATTTGAAGGCAAAATATTTTTGTGCAGATTTTAGATTAGGTCTTGCCCTGTCCATAATGCTAAATTGAGGAGGTAAAATAGAAATATAAATAGGAAACAGAAGAGAAATGTACAGTGATCACCCATTTTCGGCCCACAATCTTTTTCATGGAAATCCCAGTCATATGAGTCGAGTCCATGCATGCTACGATCACGGTATGAATTTGAAGGCAAAATATTTTTGTGCAGATTTTAGATTAGGTCTTGCCCTGTCCATAATGCTAAATTGAGGAGGTAAAATAGAAATATAAATAGGAATCAGAAGAGAAATGTACAGTGATCACTCATTTTCGGCCCACAATCTTTTTCATGGAAATCCCAGTCATATGAGTCGAGTCCATGCATGCTACAATCACGGTATGAATTTGAAGGCAAAATATTTTTGTGCAGATTTTAGATTAGGTCTTGCCCTGTCCATAATGCTAAATTGAGGAGGTAAAATAGAAATATGAATAGGAAACAGAAGAGAAATGTACAGTGATCACCCATTTTCGGCCCACAATCTTTTTCATGGATATCCCAGTCATATGAGTCGAGTCCATGCATGCTACGATCACGGTATGAATTTGAAGGCAAAATATTTTTGTGCAGATTTTAGATTAGGTCTTTCCCTGTCCATAATGCTAAATTGAGGAGGTAAAATATAAATATAAATAGGAAACAGAAGAGAAATGTACAGTGATCACCCATTTTCGGCCCACAATCTTTTTCATGGAAATCCCAGTCATATGAGTCGAGTCCATGCATGCTACGATCACGGTATAAATTTGAAGGCAAAATATTTTTGTGCAGATTTTAGATTAGGTCTGTCCCTGTCCATAATGCTAAATTGAGGAGGTAAAATATAAATATAAATAGGAAACAGAAGAGAAATGTACAGTGATCACCCATTTTCGGCCCACAATCTTTTTCATGGAAATCCCAGTCATATGAGTCGAGTCCATGCATGCTACGATCACGGTATGAATTTGAAGGCAAAATATTTTTGTGCAGATTTTAGATTAGGTCTTTCCCTGTCCATAATGCTAAATTGAGGAGGTAAAATAGACATATAAATAGGAATCAGAAGAGAAATGTACAGTGATCACCCATTTTCGGCCCACAATCTTTTTCATGGAAATCCCAGTCATATGAGTCGAGTCCATGCATGCTACGATCACGGTATGAATTTGAAGGCAAAATATTTTTGTGCAGATTTTAGATTAGGTCTTGCCCTGTCCATAATGCTAAATTGAGGAGGTAAAATATAAATATAAATAGGAAACAGAAGAGAAATGTACAGTGATCACCCATTTTCGGCCCACAATCTTTTTCATGGAAATCCCAGTCATATGAGTCGAGTCCATGCATGCTACGATCACGGTATGAATTTGAAGGCAAAATATTTTTGTGCAGATTTTAGATTAGGTCTTTCCCTGTCCATAATGCTAAATTGAGGAGGTAAAATATAAATATAAATAGGAATCAGAAGAGAAATATACAGTGATCAACCATTTTCGGTCCACAATCTTTTTCATGGAAATCCCAGTCATATGAGTCGATTCAATGCATGCTACAATCACGGTATGAATTTGAAGGCAAAATATTTTTTTGCAGATCTTAGATTAGGTCTTTCCCTGTCCATAATGCTAAATTGAGGAGGTAAAATAGAAATATAAATAGGAATCAGAAGAGAAATGTACAGTGATCCCCCATTTTCGGCCCACAATCTTTTTCATGGAAATCCCAGTCATATGAGTCGAGTCCATGCATGCTACGATCACGGTATGAATTTGAAGGCAAAATATTTTTGTGCAGATTTTAGATTAGGTCTTGCCCTGTCCATAATGCTAAATTGAGGAGGTAAAATATAAATATAAATAGGAAACAGAAGAGAAATGTACAGTGATCACCCATTTTCGGCCCACAATCTTTTTCATGGAAATCCCAGTCATATGAGTCGAGTCCATGCATGGTACGATCACGGTATGAATTTGAAGGCAAAATATTTTTGTGCAGATTTTAGATTAGGTCTTTCCCTGTCCATAATGCTAAATTGAGGAGGTAAAATAGAAATATAAATAGGAATCAGAAGAGAAATGTACAGTGATCACCCATTTTCGGCCCACAATCTTTTTCATGGAAATCCCAGTCATATGAGTCGAGTCCATGCATGCTACGATCACGGTATGAATTTGAAGGCAAAATATTTTTGTGCAGATTTTAGATTAGGTCTTGCCCTGTCCATAATGCTAAATTGAGGAGGTAAAATAGAAATATAAATAGGAAACAGAAGAGAAATGTACAGTGATCACCCATTTTAGGCCCACAATCTTTTTCATGGAAATCCCAGTCATATGAGTCGAGTCCATGCATGCTACGATCACGGTATGAATTTGAAGGCAAAATATTTTTGTGCAGATTTTAGATTAGGTCTTGCCCTGTCCATAATGCTAAATTGAGGAGGTAAAATAAAATTATAAATAGGAAACAGAAGAGAAATGTACAGTGATCACCCATTTTCGGCCCACAATCTTTTTCATGGAAATCCCAGTCATATGAGTCGAGTCCATGCATGCTACGATCACGGTATGAATTTGAAGGCAAAATATTTTTGTGCAGATTTTAGATTAGGTCTTGCCCTGTCCATAATGCTAAATTGAGGAGGTAAAATATAAATATAAATAGGAAACAGAAGAGAAATGTACAGTGATCACCCATTTTCGGCCCACAATCTTTTTCATGGAAATCCCAGTCATATGAGTCGAGTCCATGCATGCTACGATCACGGTATGAATTTGAAGGCAAAATATTTTTGTGCAGATTTTAGATTAGGTCTTTCCCTGTCCATAATGCTAAATTGAGGAGGTAAAATATAAATATAAATAGGAATCAGAAGAGAAATATACAGTGATCAACCATTTTCGGTCCACAATCTTTTTCATGGAAATCCCAGTCATATGAGTCGATTCAATGCATGCTACAATCACGGTATGAATTTGAAGGCAAAATATTTTTTTGCAGGTCTTAGATTAGGTCTTTCCCTGTCCATAATTCTAAATTGAGGAGGTAAAATAGAAATATAAATAGGAATCAGAAGAGAAATGTACAGTGATCCCCCATTTTCGGCCCACAATCTTTTTCATGGAAATCCCAGTCATATGAGTCGAGTCCATGCATGCTACGATCACGGTATGAATTTGAAGGCAAAATATTTTTGTGCAGATTTTAGATTAGGTCTTGCCCTGTCCATAATGCTAAATTGAGGAGGTAAAATAGAAATATAAATAGGAATCAGAAGAGAAATGTACAGTGATCACTCATTTTCGGCCCACAATCTTTTTCATGGAAATCCCAGTCATATGAGTCGAGTCCATGCATGCTACAATCACGGTATGAATTTGAAGGCAAAATATTTTTGTGCAGATTTTAGATTAGGTCTTGCCCTGTCCATAATGCTAAATTGAGGAGGTAAAATAGAAATATAAATAGGAAACAGAAGAGAAATGTACAGTGATCACCCATTTTCGGCCCACAATCTTTTTCATGGAAATCCCAGTCATATGAGTCGAGTCCATGCATGCTACGATCACGGTATGAATTTGAAGGCAAAATATTTTTTTGCAGATCTTAGATTAGGTCTTTCCCTCTCCATAATGCTAAATTGAGGAGGTAAAATATAAATATAAATAGGAAACAGAAGAGAAATGTACAGTGATCACCCATTTTCGGCCCAAATTCTTTTTCATGGAAATCCCAGTCATATGAGTCGAGTCCATACATGCTATGATCACGGTATGAATTTGAAGGCAAAATATTTTTGTGCAGATCTTAGATTAGGTCTTTCCCTCTCCATAATGCTAAATTGAGGAGGTAAAATATAAATATAAATAGGAAACAGAAGAGAAATGTACAGTGATCACCCATTTTCGGCCCACAATCTTTTTCATGGAAATCCCAGTCATATGAGTCGAGTCCATGCATGCTACGATCACGGTATGAATTTGAAGGCAAAATATTTTTTTGCAGATTTTAGATTAGGTTTTTCCCTGTCCATAATGCTAAATTGAGGAGGTAAAATATAAATATAAATAGGAAACAGAAGAGAAATGTACAGTGATCACCCATTTTCGGCCCAAATTCTTTTTCATGGAAATCCCAGTCATATGAGTCGAGTCCATACATGCTATGATCACGGTATGAATTTGAAGGCAAAATATTTTTGTGCAGATCTTAGATTAGGTCTTTCCCTCTCCATAATGCTAAATTGAGGAGGTAAAATATAAATATAAATAGGAAACAGAAGAGAAATGTACAGTGATCACCCATTTTCGGCCCACAATCTTTTTCATGGAAATCCCAGTCATATGAGTCGAGTCCATGCATGCTACGATCACGGTATAAATTTGAAGGCAAAATATTTTTGTGCAGATTTTAGATTAGGTCTGTCCCTGTCCATAATGCTAAATTGAGGAGGTAAAATATAAATATAAATAGGAAACAGAAGAGAAATGTACAGTGATCACCCATTTTCGGCCCACAATCTTTTTCATGGAAATCCCAGTCATATGAGTCGAGTCCATGCATGCTACGATCACGGTATGAATTTGAAGGCAAAATATTTTTGTGCAGATTTTAGATTATGTCTTTCCCTGTCCATAATGCTAAATTGAGGAGGTAAAATAGAAATATAAATAGGAATCAGAAGAGAAATGTACAGTGATCACCCATTTTCGGCCCACAATCTTTTTCATGGAAATCACAGTCATATGAGTCGAGTCCATGCATGCTACGATCACGGTATGAATTTGAAGGCAAAATATTTTTGTGCAGATTTTAGATTAGGTCTTGCCCTGTCCATAATGCTAAATTGAGGAGGTAAAATATAAATATAAATAGGAAACAGAAGAGAAATGTACAGTGATCACCCATTTTCGGCCCACAATCTTTTTCATGGAAATCCCAGTCATATGAGTCGAGTCCATGCATGCTACGATCACTGTATGAATTTGAAGGCAAAATATTTTTGTGCAGATTTTAGATTAGGTCTTGCCCTGTCCATAATGCTAAATTGAGGAGGTAAAATAAAATTATAAATAGGAAACAGAAGAGAAATGTACAGTGATCACCCATTTTCGGCCCACAATCTTTTTCATGGAAATCCCAGTCATATGAGTCGAGTCCATGCATGCTACGATCACGGTATGAATTTGAAGGCAAAATATTTTTGTGCAGATTTTAGATTAGGTCTTGCCCTGTCCATAATGCTAAATTGAGGAGGTAAAATATAAATATAAATAGGAAACAGAAGAGAAATGTACAGTGATCACCCATTTTCGGCCCACAATCTTTTTCATGGAAATCCCAGTCATATGAGTCGAGTCCATGCATGCTACGATCACGGTATGAATTTGAAGGCAAAATATTTTTGTGCAGATTTTAGATTAGGTCTTTCCCTGTCCATAATGCTAAATTGAGGAGGTAAAATATAAATATGAATAGGAATCAGAAGAGAAATATACAGTGATCAACCATTTCCGGTCCACAATCTTTTTTCATGGAAATCCCAGTCATATGAGTCGATTCAATGCATGCTACAATCACGGTATGAATTTGAAAGCAAAATATTTTTTTGCAGATCTTAGATTAGGTCTTTCCCTGTCCATAATGCTAAATTGAGGAGGTAAAATAGAAATATAAATAGGAATCAGAAGAGAAATGTACAGTGATCCCCCATTTTCGGCCCACAATCTTTTTCATGGAAATCCCAGTCATATGAGTCGAGTCCATGCATGCTACGATCACGGTATGAATTTGAAGGCAAAATATTTTTGTGCAGATTTTAGATTAGGTCTTGCCCTGTCCATAATGCTAAATTGAGGAGGTAAAATAGAAATATAAATAGGAATCAGAAGAGAAATGTACAGTGATCACCCATTTTCGGCCCACAATCTTTTTCATGGAAATCCCAGTCATATGAGTCGAGTCCATGCCTACTACGATCACGGTATGAATTTGAAGGCAAAATATTTTTGTGCAGATCTTAGATTAGGACTTTCCCTGTCCATAATGCTAAATTGAGGAGGTAAAATAGAAATATAAATAGGAAACAGAAGAGATATGTACAGTGATCAACCATTTTCGGCCCACAAACTTTTTCAAGGAAATCCCAGTCATATGAGTCGATTCAATGCATGCTACGATCACGGTATGAATTTGAAGGCAAAATATTTTTTTGCTGATCTTAGATTAGGTCTTTCCCTGTCCATAATGCTAAATTGAGGAGGTAAAATAGAAATATAAATAGGAATCAGAAGAGAAATGTACAGTGATCACTCATTTTCGGCCCACAATCTTTTTCATGGAAATCCCAGTCATATGAGTCGAGTCCATGCATGCTACAATCACGGTATGAATTTGAAGGCAAAATATTTTTGTGCAGATTTTAGATTAGGTCTTGCCCTGTCCATAATGCTAAATTGAGGAGGTAAAATATAAATATAAATAGGAAACAGAAGAGAAATGTACAGTGATCACCCATTTTCGGCCCAAATTCTTTTTCATGGAAATCCCAGTCATATGAGTCGAGTCCATACATGCTATGATCACGGTATGAATTTGAAGGCAAAATATTTTTGTGCAGATCTTAGATTAGGTCTTTCCCTCTCCATAATGCTAAATTGAGGAGGTAAAATATAAATATAAATAGGAAACAGAAGAGAAATGTACAGTGATCACCCATTTTCGGCCCACAATCTTTTTCATGGAAATCCCAGTCATATGAGTCGAGTCCATGCATGCTACGATCACGGTATAAATTTGAAGGCAAAATATTTTTGTGCAGATTTTAGATTAGGTCTGTCCCTGTCCATAATGCTAAATTGAGGAGGTAAAATATAAATATAAATAGGAAACAGAAGAGAAATGTACAGTGATCACCCATTTTCGGCCCACAATCTTTTTCATGGAAATCCCAGTCATATGAGTCGAGTCCATGCATGCTACGATCACGGTATGAATTTGAAGGCAAAATATTTTTGTGCAGATTTTAGATTAGGTCTTTCCCTGTCCATAATGCTAAATTGAGGAGGTAAAATAGAAATATAAATAGGAAACAGAAGAGAAATGTACAGTGATCACCCATTTTCGGCCCAAATTCTTTTTCATGGAAATCCCAGTCATATGAGTCGAGTCCATACATGCTATGATCACGGTATGAATTTGAAGCAAAATATTTTTGTGCAGATCTTAGATTAGGTCTTTCCCTGTCCATAATGCTAAATTGAGGAGGTAAAATAGAAATATAAATAGGAATCAGATGAGAAATGTACAGTGATCACCCATTTTCGGCCCACAATCTTTTTCATGGAAATCCCAGTCATATGAGTCGAGTCCATGCATGCTACGATCACGGTATGAATTTGAAGGCAAAATATTTTTGTGCAGATTTTAGATTAGGTCTTGCCCTGTCCATAATGCTAAATTGAGGAGGTAAAATAGAAATATAAATAGGAAACAGAAGAGAAATGTACAGTGATCACCCATTTTCGGCCCACAATCTTTTTCATGGAAATCCCAGTCATATGAGTCGAGTCCATGCATGCTACGATCACGGTATGAATTTGAAGGCAAAATATTTTTGTGCAGATTTTAGATTAGGTCTTTCCCTGTCCATAATGCTAAATTGAGGAGGTAAAATAAAAATATAAATAGGAAACTGAAGAGAAATGTACAGTGATCAACCATTTTCGGCCCACAATCTTTTTCATGGAAATCCCAGTCATATGAGTCGATTCAATGCATGCTACGATCACGGTATGAATTTGAAGGCAAAATATTTTTTTGCAGATCTTAGATTAGGTCTTTCCCTGTCCATAATGCCAAATTGAGGAGGTAAAATAGAAATATAAATAGGAATCAGAAGAGAAATGTACAGTGATCACCCATTTTCGGCCCACAATCTTTTTCATGGAAATCCCAGTCATATGAGTCGAGTCCATGCATGCTACGATCACGGTATGAATTTGAAGGCAAAATATTTTTGTGCAGATTTTAGATTAGGTCTTGCCCTGTCCATAATGCTAAATTGAGGAGGTAAAATAGAAATATGAATAGGAAACAGAAGAGAAATGTACAGTGATCACCCATTTTCGGCCCAAATTCTTTTTCATGGAAATAACAGTCATATGAGTCGAGTCCATACATGCTACGATCACGGTATGAATTTGAAGGCAAAATATTTTTTGTGCAGATCTTAGATTAGGTGTTTCCCTGTCCATAATGCTAAATTGAGGAGGTAAAATATAAATATAAATAGGAAACAGAAGAGAAATGTACAGTGATCAACCATTTTCGGCCCACAATCTTTTTCATGGAAATCCCAGTCATATGAGTCGATTCCATGCATGCTACGATCACGGTATGAATTTGAAGGCAAAATATTTTTTTGCAGATCTTAGATTAGGTCTTTCCCTGTCCATAATGCTAAATTGAGGAGGTAAAATAGAAATATAAATAGGAATCAGATGAGAAATGTACAGTGATCACCCATTTTCGGCCCACAATCTTTTTCATGGAAATCCCAGTCATATGAGTCGAGTCCATGCATGCTACGATCACGGTATGAATTTGAAGGCAAAATATTTTTGTGCAGATTTTAGATTAGGTCTTGCCCTGTCCATAATGCTAAATTGAGGAGGTAAAATATAAATATAAATAGGAAACAGAAGAGAAATGTACAGTGATCACCCATTTTCGGCCCACAATCTTTTTCATGGAAATCCCAGTCATATGAGTCGAGTCCATGCATGCTACGATCACGGTATGAATTTGAAGGCAAAATATTTTTGTGCAGATTTTAGATTAGGTCTTGCCCTGTCCATAATGCTAAATTGAGAAGGTAAAATAGAAATATAAATAGGAAACAGAAGAGAAATGTACAGTGATCACCCATTTTCGGCCCACAATCTTTTCCTGGAAATCCCAGTCTTATGAGTCGAGTCCATTCATGCTACGATCACGGTATGAATTTCAAGGCAAAATATTTTTGTGCAGATTTTAGATTAGGTCTGTCCCTGTCCATAATGCTAAATTGAGGAGGTAAAATATAAATATAAATAGGAAACAGAAGAGAAATGTACAGTGATCACCCATTTTCGGCCCACAATCTTTTTCATGGAAATCCCAGTCATATGAGTCGAGTCCATGCATGCTACGATCACGGTATGAATTTGAAGGCAAAATATTTTTGTGCAGAGCTTAGATTAGGTCTTTCCCTGGCCATATTGCTAAATTGAGGAGGTAAAATAGAAATATAAATAGGAAACAGAAGAGAAATGTACAGTGATCACCCATTTTAGGCCCACAATCTTTTTCATGGAAATCCCAGTCATATGAGTCGAGTCCATGCATGCTACGATCACGGTATGAATTTGAAGGCAAAATATTTTTGTGCAGAGCTTAGATAAGGTTTTTTTCCCTGGCCATAATGGTAAATTGAGGAGCTAAAATATAAATATAAATAGGAAACAGAAGAGAAATGTACAGTGATCAACCATTTTCGGCCCACAATCTTTTTCATGGAAATCCCAGTCATATGAGTCGATTCCATGCATGCTACGATCACGGTATGAATTTGAAGGCAAAATATTTTTTTGCAGATCTTAGATTAGGTGTTTCCCTGTCCATAATGCTAAATTGAGGAGGTAAAATAGAAATATAAATAGGAAACAGAAGAGAAATGTACAGTGATCAACCATTTTCGGCCCACAATCTTTTTCATGGAAATCCCAGTCATATGAGTCGATTCCATGCATGCTACGATCACGGTATGAATTTGAAGGCAAAATATTTTTTTGCAGATCTTAGATTAGGTCTTTCCCTGTCCATAATGCTAAATTGAGGAGGTAAAATAGAAATATAAATAGGAAACAGAAGAGAAATGTACAGTGATCCCACATTTTCGGCCCACAAACATTTTCATGGAAATCCCAGTCATATGAGTCGAGTCCATGCATGCTACGATCACGGTATGAATTTGAAGGCAAAATATTTTTGTGCAGATCTTAGATTAGGTCTTTCCCTGTCCATAATGCTAAATTGAGGAGCTAAAATAGAAATATAAATAGGAAACAAGAGAAATGTACAGTGATCACCCATTTTCGGCCCACAATCTTTTTCATGGAAATCCCAGTCATATGAGTCGAGTCCATGCATGCTACGATCACGGTATGAATTTAAAGGCAAAATATTTTTGTGCAGATTTTAGATTAGGTCTTTCCCTCTCCATAATGCTAAATTGAGGAGGTAAAATATAAATATAAATAGGAAACAGAAGAGAAATGTACAGTGATCACCCATTTTCGGCCCACAATCTTTTTCATGGAAATCCCAGTCATATGAGTCGAGTCCATGCATGCTACGATCACGGTATGAATTTGAAGGCAAAATATTTTTGTGCAGATTTTAGATTAGGTCTGTCCCTGTCCATAATGCTAAATTGAGGAGGTAAAATATAAATATAAATAGGAAACAGAAGAGAAATGTACAGTGATCACCCATTTTCGGCCCACAATCTTTTTCATGGAAATCCCAGTCATATGAGTCGAGTCCATGCATGCTACGATCACGGTATGAATTTGAAGGCAAAATATTTTTGTGCAGATCTTAGATTCGGTCTTTCCCTCTCCATAATGCTAAATTGAGGAGGTAAAATATAAATATAAATAGGAAACAGAAGAGAAATGTACAGTGATCACCCATTTTTGGCCCACAATCTTTTTCAGGGAAATCCCAGTCATATGATTCGAGTCCATGCATGCTACGATCACGGTATGAATTTGAATGCAAAATATTTTTGTGCAGAGCTTAGATTAGGTCTTCCCCTGTCCATAATGCTAAATTGAGGAGGTAAAATAGAAATATAAATAGGAAACAGAAGAGAAATGTACAGTGATCACCCATTTTCGGCCCACAATCTTTTTCATGGAAATCCCAGTCATATGATTCGAGTCCATGCATGCTACGATCACGGTATGAATTTGAAGGCAAAATATTTTTGTGCAGAGCTTAGATAAAGTCTTTCCCTGGCCATAATGCTAAATTGAGGAGCTAAAATATAAATATAAATAGGAAACAGAAGAGAAATGTACAGTGATCACCCATTTTCGGCCCACAATCTTTTTCATGGAAATCCCAGTCATATGAGTCGAGTCCATGCATGCTACGATCACGGTATGAATTTGAAGGCAAAATATTTTTGTGCAGATCTTAGATTAGGTCTTTCCCTCACCATAATGCTAAATTGAGGAGGTAAAATAGAAATATAAATAGGAAACAGAAGAGAAATGTACAGTGATCACCCATTTTCGGCCCACAATCTTTTTCATGGAAATCCCAGTCATATGAGTCGAGTCCATGCATGCTACGACCACGGTATGAATTTGAAGGCAAAATATTTTTGTGCAGATCTTAGATTAGGTCTTTCCCTGTCCATAATGCTAAATTGAGGAGGTAAAATAGAAATATAAATAGGAAACAGAAGAGAAATGTACAGTGATCACCCATTTTCGGCCCACAATCTTTTTCATGGAAATCCCAGTCATATGAGTCGAGTCCATGCATGCTACGATCACGGTATGAATTTGAAGGCAAAATATTTTTGTGCAGATCTTAGATTAGGTCTTTCCCTGTCCATAATGCTAAATTGAGGAGCTAAAATAGAAATATAAATAGGAAACAGAAGAGAAATGTACAGTGATCACCCATTTTCGGCCCACAATCTTTTTCATGGAAATCCCAGTCATATGAGTCGAGTCCATGCATGCTACGATCACGGTATGAATTTGAAGGCAAAATATCTTTGTGCAGATCTTAGATTAGGTCTTTCCCTGTCCATAATGCTAAATTGAGGAGGTAAAATATAAATATAAATAGGAAACAGAAGAGAAATGTACAGTGATCACCCATTTTCGGCCCACAATCTTTTTCATGGAAATCCCAGTCATATGAATCGAGTCCATGCATGCTACGATCACGGTATGAATTTGAAGGCAAAATATTTTTGTGCAGATCTTAGATTGGGTCTTTCCCTGTCCATAATGCTAAATTGAGGAGGTAAAATAGAAATATAAATAGGAAACAGAAGAGAAATGTACAGTGATCACCCATTTTCGGCCCACAATCTTTTTCATGGAAATCCCAGTCATATGAGTCGAGTCCATGCATGCTACGATCACGGTATGAATTTGAAGGCAAAATATTTTTGTGCAGATTTTAGATTAGGTCTTTCCCTGTCCATAATGCTAAATTGAGGAGGTAAAATATAAATATAAATAGGAAACAGAAGAGAAATGTACAGTGATCACCCATTTTCGGCCCACAATCTTTTTCATGGAAATCCCAGTCATATGAGTCGAGTCCATTCATGCTACGATCACGGTATAAAATTGAAGGCAAAATATTTTTGTGCAGATTTTAGATTAGGTCTGTCCCTGTCCATAATGCTAAATTGAGGAGGTAAAATATAAATATAAATAGGAAACAGAAGAGAAATGTACAGTGATCACCCATTTTCGGCCCACAATCTTTTTCATGGAAATCCCAGTCATATGAGTCGAGTCCATGCATGCTACGATCACGGTATGAATTTAAAGGCAAAATATTTTTGTGCAGATCTTAGATTATGTCTTTCTCTGTCCATAATGCTAAATTGAGGAGGTAAAATATAAATATAAATAGGAAACAGAAGAGAAATGTACAGTGATCACCCATTTTCGGCCCAAATTCTTTTTCATGGAAATCCCAGTCATATGAGTCGAGTCCATACATGCTATGATCACGGTATGAATTTGAAGGCAAAATATTTTTGTGCAGATCTTAGATTAAGTCTTTCCCTCTCCATAATGCTAAATTGAGGAGGTAAAATATAAATATAAATAGGAAACAGAAGAGAAATGTACAGTGATCACCCATTTTCGGCCCACAATCTTTTTCATGGAAATCCCAGTCATATGAGTCGAGTCCATGCATGCTACGATCACGGTATAAATTTGAAGGCAAAATATTTTTGTGCAGATTTTAGATTAGGTCTGTCCCTGTCCATAATGCTAAATTGAGGAGGTAAAATATAAATATAAATAGGAAACAGAAGAGAAATGTACAGTGATCACCCATTTTCGGCCCACAATCTTTTTCATGGAAATCCCAGTCATATGAGTCCAGTCCATGCATGCTACGATCACGGTATGAATTTGAAGGCGAAATATTTTTGTGCAGATCTTAGATTATGTCTTTCCCTGTCCATAATGCTAAATTGAGGAGGTAAAATAGAAATATAAATAGGAAACAGAAGAGAAATGTACAGTGATCAACCATTTTCGGCCCACAATCTTTTTCATGGAAATCCCAGTCATATGAGTCGATTCCATGCATGCTACGATCACGGTATGAATTTAAAGGCAAAATATTTTTGTGCAGATCTTAGATTATGTCTTTCCCTGTCCTTAATGCTAAATTGAGGAGGTAAAATAGAAATATAAATAGGAAACAGAAGAGAAATGTACAGTGATCACACATTTTCGGCCCACAAACTTTTTCATGGAAATCCCAGTCATATGAGTCGAGTCCATGCATGCTACGATCACGGTATGAATTTGAAGGCAAAATATTTTTGTGCAGATCTTAGATTAGGTCTTTCCCTGTCCATAATGCTAAATTGAGGAGCTAAAATAGAAATATAAATAGGAAACAGAAGAGAAATGTACAGTGATCACCCATTTTCGGCCCACAATCTTTTTCATGGAAATCCCAGTCATATGAGTCGAGTCCATGCATGCTACGATCACGGTATGAATTTGAAGGCAAAATATTTTTGTGCAGATTTTAGATTAGGTCTTTCCCTCTCCATAATGCTAAATTGAGGAGGTAAAATATAAATATAAATAGGAAACAGAAGAGAAATGTACAGTGATCACCCATTTTCGGCCCACAATCTTTTTCATGGAAATCCCAGTCATATGAGTCGAGTCCATGCATGCTACGATCACGGTATGAATTTGAAGGCAAAATATTTTTGTGCAGATTTTAGATTAGGTCTGTCCCTGTCCATAATGCTAAATTGAGGAGGTAAAATATAAATATAAATAGGAAACAGAAGAGAAATGTACAGTGATCACCCATTTTCGGCCCACAATCTTTTTCATGGAAATCCCAGTCATATGAGTCGAGTCCATGCATGCTACGATCACGGTATGAATTTGAAGGCAAAATATTTTTGTTCAGATCTTAGATTAGGTCTTTCCCTGTCCATAATGCTAAATTGAGGAGGTAAAATATAAATATAAATAGGAAACAGAAGAGAAATGTACAGTGATCACCCATTTTTGGCCCACAATCTTTTTCATGGAAATCCCAGTCATATGATTCGAGTCCATGCATGCTACGATCACGGTATGAATTTGAAGGCAAAATATTTTTGTGCAGAGCTTAGATAAGGTCTTTCCCTGGCCATAATGCTAAATTGAGGAGCTAAAATATAAATATAAATAGGAAACAGAAGAGAAATGTACAGTGATCACCCATTTTCGGCCCACAATCTTTTTCATGGAAATCCCAGTCATATGAGTCGAGTCCATGCATGCTACGATCACGGTATGAATTTGAAGCCAAAATATTTTTGTGCAGATCTTAGATTAGGTCTTTCCCTCTCCATAATGCTAAATTGAGGAGGTAAAATAGAAATATAAATAGGAAACAGAAGAGAAATGTACAGTGATCACCCATTTTCGGCCCACAATCTTTTTCATGGAAATCCCAGTCATATGAGTCGAGTCCATGCATGCTACGACCACGGTATGAATTTGAAGGCAAAATATTTTTGTGCAGATCTTAGATTAGGTCTTTCCCTGTCCATAATGCTAAATTGAGGAGGTAAAATAGAAATATAAATAGGAAACAGAAGAGAAATGTACAGTGATCAACCATTTTCGGCCCACAATCTTTTTCATGGAAATCCCAGTCATATGAGTTGAGTCCATGCATGCTACGATCACGGTATGAATTTGAAGGCAAAATATTTTTGTGCAGATCTTAGATTAGGTCTTTCCCTGTCCATAATGCTAAATTGAGGAGGTAAATAGAAATATAAATAGGAAACAGAAGAGAAATGTACAGTGATCACCCATTTTCGGCCCACAATCTTTTTCATGGAAATCCCAGTCATATGAGTCGAGTCCATGCATGCTACGATCATGGTATGAATTTGAAGGCAAAATATTTTTGTGCAGATCTTAGATTAGGTCTTTCCCTCGCCATAATGCTAAATTGAGGAGGTAAAATAGAAATATAAATAGGAAACAGAAGAGAAATGTACAGTGATCACCCATTTTCGGGCCACAATCTTTTTCATGGAAATCCCAGTCATATGAGTCGAGTCCATGCATGCTACGACCACGGTATGAATTTGAAGGCAAAATATTTTTGTGCAGATCTTAGATTAGGTCTTTCCCTGTCCATAATGCTAAATTCAGGAGGTAAAATAGAAATATAAATAGGAAACAGAAGAGAAATGTACAGTGATCACCCATTTTCGGCCCACAATCTTTTTCATGGAAATCCCAGTCATATGAGTCGAGTCCATGCATGCTACGATCACGGTATGAATTTGAAGGCAAAATATTTTTGTGCAGATTTTAGATTAGGTCTTTCCCTGTCCATAATGCTAAATTGAGGAGGTAAAATATAAATATAAATAGGAAACAGAAGAGAAATGTACAGTGATCACCCATTTTCGGCCCAAATTCTTTTTCATGGAAATCCCAGTCATATGATTCGAGTCCATACATGCTATGATCACGGTATGAATTTGAAGGCAAAACATTTTTCTGCAGATCTTAGATTAGGTCTTTCCCTCTCCATAATGCTAAATTGAGGAGGTAAAATATAAATATAAATAGGAAACAGAAGAGAAATGTACAGTGATCACCCATTTTCGGCCCACAATCTTTTTCATGGAAATCCCAGTCATATGAGTCGAGTCCATTCATGCTACGATCACGGTATAAAATTGAAGGCAAAATATTTTTGTGCAGATTTTAGATTAGGTCTGTCCCTGTCCATAATGCTAAATTGAGGAGGTAAAATATAAATATAAATAGGAAACAGAAGAGAAATGTACAGTGATCACCCATTTTCGGCCCAAATTCTTTTTCATGGAAATCCCAGTCATATGAGTCGAGTCCATACATGCTATGATCACGGTATGAATTTGAAGGCAAAATATTTTTGTGCAGATCTTAGATTAAGTCTTTCCCTCTCCATAATGCTAAATTGAGGAGGTAAAATATAAATATAAATAGGAAACAGAAGAGAAATGTACAGTGATCACCCATTTTCGGCCCACAATCTTTTTCATGGAAATCCCAGTCATATGAGTCGAGTCCATGCATGCTACGATCACGGTATAAATTTGAAGGCAAAATATTTTTGTGCAGATTTTAGATTAGGTCTGTCCCTGTCCATAATGCTAAATTGAGGAGGTAAAATATAAATATAAATAGGAAACAGAAGAGAAATGTACAGTGATCACCCATTTTCGGCCCACAATCTTTTTCATGGAAATCCCAGTCATATGAGTCCAGTCCATGCATGCTACGATCACGGTATGAATTTGAAGGCGAAATATTTTTGTGCAGATCTTAGATTATGTCTTTCCCTGTCCATAATGCTAAATTGAGGAGGTAAAATAGAAATATAAATAGGAAACAGAAGAGAAATGTACAGTGATCAACCATTTTCGGCCCACAATCTTTTTCATGGAAATCCCAGTCATATGAGTCGATTCCATGCATGCTACGATCACGGTATGAATTTAAAGGCAAAATATTTTTGTGCAGATCTTAGATTATGTCTTTCCCTGTCCTTAATGCTAAATTGAGGAGGTAAAATAGAAATATAAATAGGAAACGGAAGAGAAATGTACAGTGATCACACATTTTCGGCCCACAAACTTTTTCATGGAAATCCCAGTCATATGAGTCGAGTCCATGCATGCTACGATCACGGTATGAATTTGAAGGCAAAATATTTTTGTGCAGATCTTAGATTAGGTCTTTCCCTGTCCATAATGCTAAATTGAGGAGCTAAAATAGAAATATAAATAGGAAACAGAAGAGAAATGTACAGTGATCACCCATTTTCGGCCCACAATCTTTTTCATGGAAATCCCAGTCATATGAGTCGAGTCCATGCATGCTACGATCACGGTATGAATTTGAAGGCAAAATATTTTTGTGCAGATTTTAGATTAGGTCTTTCCCTCTCCATAATGCTAAATTGAGGAGGTAAAATATAAATATAAATAGGAAACAGAAGAGAAATGTACAGTGATCACCCATTTTCGGCCCACAATCTTTTTCATGGAAATCCCAGTCATATGAGTCGAGTCCATGCATGCTACGATCACGGTATGAATTTGAAGGCAAAATATTTTTGTGCAGATTTTAGATTAGGTCTGTCCCTGTCCATAATGCTAAATTGAGGAGGTAAAATATAAATATAAATAGGAAACAGAAGAGAAATGTACAGTGATCACCCATTTTCGGCCCACAATCTTTTTCATGGAAATCCCAGTCATATGAGTCGAGTCCATGCATGCTACGATCACGGTATGAATTTGAAGCCAAAATATTTTTGTGCAGATCTTAGATTAGGTCTTTCCCTCTCCATAATGCTAAATTGAGGAGGTAAAATAGAAATATAAATAGGAAACAGAAGAGAAATGTACAGTGATCACCCATTTTCGGCCCAAAATCTTTTTCATGGAAATCCCAGTCATATGAGTCGAGTCCATGCATGCTACGACCACGGTATGAATTTGAAGGCAAAATATTTTTGTGCAGATCTTAGATTAGGTCTTTCCCTGTCCATAATGCTAAATTGAGGAGGTAAAATAGAAATATAAATAGGAAACAGAAGAGAAATGTACAGTGATCACCCATTTTCGGCCCACAATCTTTTTCATGGAAATCCCAGTCATATGAGTTGAGTCCATGCATGCTACGATCACGGTATGAATTTGAAGGCAAAATATTTTTGTGCAGATCTTAGATTAGGTCTTTCCCTGTCCATAATGCTAAATTGAGGAGGTAAAATAGAAATATAAATAGGAAACAGAAGAGAAATGTACAGTGATCACCCATTTTCGGCCCACAATCTTTTTCATGGAAATCCCAGTCATATGAGTCGAGTCCATGCATGCTACGATCACGGTATGAATTTGAAGGCAAAATATCTTTGTGCAGATCTTAGATTAGGTCTTTCCCTGTCCATAATGCTAAATTGAGGAGGTAAAATATAAATATAAATAGGAAACAGAAGAGAAATGTACAGTGATCACCCATTTTCGGCTCACAATCTTTTTCATGGAAATCCCAGTCATATGAGTCGAGTCCATGCATGCTACGATCACGGTATGAATTTGAAGGCAAAATATTTTTGTGTAGATCTTAGATTAGGTCTTTCCCTGTCCATAATGCTAAATTGAGGAGGTAAAATAGAAATATAAATAGGAAACAGAAGAGAAATGTACAGTGATCACCCATTTTCGGCCCACAATCTTTTTCATGGAAGTCCCAGTCATATGAGTCGAGTCCATGCATGCTACGATCACGGTATGAATTTGAAGGCAAAATATTTTTGTGCAGATTTTAGATTAGGTCTTTCCCTGTCCATAATGCTAAATTGAGGAGGTAAAATATAAATATAAATAGGAAACAGAAGAGAAATGTACAGTGATCACCCATTTTCGGCCCAAATTCTTTTTCATGGAAATCCCAGTCATATGATTCGAGTCCATACATGCTATGATCACGGTATAAATTTGAAGGCAAAATATTTTTGTGCAGATCTTAGATTAGGTCTTTCCCTCTCCATAATGCTAAATTGAGGAGGTAAAATATAAATATAAATAGGAAACAGAAGAGAAATGTACAGTGATCACCCATTTTCGGCCCACAATCTTTTTCATGGAAATCCCAGTCATATGAGTCGAGTCCATTCATGCTACGATCACGGTATAAATTTGAAGGCAAAATATTTTTGTGCAGATTTTAGATTAGGTCTGTCCCTGTCCATAATGCTAAATTGAGGAGGTAAAATATAAATATAAATAGGAAACAGAAGAGAAATGTACAGTGATCACCCATTTTCGGCCCACAATCTTTTTCATGGAAATCCCAGTCACATGAGTCGAGTCCATGCATGCTACGATCACGGTATGAATTTGAAGGCAAAATATTTTTGTGCAGATCTTAGATTATGTCTTTCCCTGTCCATAATGCCAAATTGAGGAGGTAAAATAGAAATATAAATAGGAAACAGAAGAGAAATGTACAGTGATCACCCATTTTCGGCCCACAAACTTTTTCAGGGAAATCCCAGTCATATGATTCGAGTCCATGCATGCTACGATCACGGTATGAATTTGAATGCAAAATATTTTTGTGCAGAGCTTAGATAATGTCTTTCCATGGCCATAATGCTAAATTGAGGAGCTAAAATAGAAATATAAATAGGAAACAGAAGAGAAATGTACAGTGATCACCCATTTTCGGCCCACAATCTTTTTCATGCAAATCCCAGTCATATGAGTCGAGTCCATGCATGCTACGATCACGGTATGAATTTGAAGGCAAAATATTTTTGTGCAGATCTTAGATTAGGTCTTTCCCTGTCCATAATGCTAAATTGAGGAGGTAAAATATAAATATAAATAGGAAACAGAAGAGAAATGTAAAGTGATCACCCATTTTCGGCCCACAATCTTTTTCATGGAAATCCCAGTCATATGAGTCGAGTCCATGCATGCTACGATCACGGTATGAATTTGAAGGCAAAATATTTTTGTGCAGATCTTAGATTAGGTCTTTCCCTGTCCATAATGTTAATTGAGGAGGTAAAATAGAAATATAAATAGGAAACAGAAGAGAAATGTACAGTGATCACCCATTTTCGTCCCACAATCTTTTTCAGGAAATCCCAGTCATATGATTCGAGTCCATGCATGCTACGATCACGGTATGAATTTGAAGGCAAAATATTTTTGTGCAGAGCTTAGATAAGGTCTTTCCCTGGCCATAATGCTAAATTGAGGAGCTAAAATAGAAATATAAATAGGAAACAGAAGAGAAATGTACAGTGATCACCCATTTTCGGCCCACAATCTTTTTCATGGAAATCCCAGTCATATGAGTCGAGTCCATGCATGCTACGATCACGGTATGAATTTGAAGGCAAAATATTTTTGTGCAGATCTTAGATTAGGTCTTTCCCTGTCCTTAATGCTAAATTGAGGAGGTAAAATAGAAATATAAATAGGAAACAGAAGAGAAATGTACAGTGATCACCCATTTTCGGCCCACAATCTTTTTCAGGGAAATCCCAGTCATATGAGTCGAGTCCATGCATGCTACGATCACGGTATGAATTTGAAGGCAATATATTTTTGTGCAGATCTTAGATTAGGTCTTTCCCTGTCCATAATGCTAAATTGAGGAGGTAAAATATAAATATAAATAGGAAACAGAAGAGAAATGTACAGTGATCACCCATTTTCGGCCCACAATCTTTTTCATGGAAATCCCAGTCATATGAGTCGAGTCCATGCATGCTACGATCACGGTATGAATTTGAAGGCAAAATATTTTTGTGCAGATTTTAGATTAGGTCTGTCCCTGTCCATAATGCTAAATTGAGGAGGTAAAATATAAATAGGAAACAGAAGAGAAATGTACAGTGATCACCCGTTTTCGGCCCACAATCTTTTTCATGGAAATCCCAGTCATATGAGTCGAGTCCATGTATGCTACGATCACGGTATGAATTTGAAGGCAAAATATTTTTGTGCAGATCTTAGATTAGGTCTTTCCCTGTCCATAATGCTAAATTGAGGAGGTAAAATATAAATATAAATAGGAAACAGAAGAGAAATGTACAGAGATCACCCATTTTCGGCCCACAATCTTTTTCAGGGAAATCCCAGTCATATGATTCGAGTCCATGCATGCTACGATCACGGTATGAATTTGAATGCAAAATATTTTTGTGCAGAGCTTAGATAAGGTCTTTCCCTGGCCATAATGCTAAATTGAGGAGCTAAAATAGAAATATAAATAGGAAACAGAAGAGAAAGGTACAGTGATCACCCATTTTCGGCCCACAATCTTTTTCATGGAAATCCCAGTCATATGAGTCGAGTCCATGCATGCTACGATCACGGTATGAATTTGAAGGCAAAATATTTTTTGCAGATCTTAGATTAGGTATTTCCCTGTCCATAATGCTAAATTGAGGAGGTAAAATATAAATATAAATAGGAAACAGAAGAGAAATGTAAAGTGATCACCCATTTTCGGCCCACAATCTTTTTCATGGAAATCCCAGTCATATGAGTCGAGTCCATGCATGCTACGATCACGGTATGAATTTGAAGGCAAAATATTTTTGTGCAGATCTTAGATTAGGTCTTTCCCTGTCCATAATGCTAAATTGAGGAGGTAAAATATAAATATAAATAGGAAACAGAAGAGAAATGTACAGTGATCACCCATTTTCGGCCCACAATCTTTTTCAGGGAAATCCCAGTCATATTATTCGAGTCCATGCATGCTACGATCACGGTATGAATTTGAAGGCAAAATATTTTTGTGCAGAGCTTAGATAAGGTCTTTCCCTGGCCATAATGCTAAATTGAGGAGCTAAAATAGAAATATAAATAGGAAACAGAAGAGAAATGTACAGTGATCACCCATTTTCGGCCCACAATCTTTTTCATGGAAATCCCAATCATATGAGTCGAGTCCATGCATGCTACGATCACGGTATGAATTTGAAGGCAAAATATTTTTGTGCAGATCTTAGATTAGGTCTTTCCCTGTCCATAATGCTAAATTGAGGAGGTAAAATAGAAATATAAATAGGAAACAGAAGAGAAATGTACAGTGATCACCCATTTTCGGCCCACAATCTTTTTCATGGAAATCCCAATCATATGAGTCGAGTTCATGCATGCTACGATCACGGTATGAACTTGAAGGTAAAATATTTTTGTGCAGATCTAAGATTAGGTCTTTCCTGTCCATAATGCTAAATTGAGGAGGTAAAATAGAAATATAATTAGGAAACAGAAGAGAAAAGTACAGTGATCACCCATTTTCGGCCCACAATCTTTTTCATGGAAATCCCAGTTATATGAGTTGAGTCCATGCATGCTACGATCACGGTATGAATTTGAAGGCAAAATATTTTTGTGCAGATCTTAGATTAGGTCTTTCCCTGTCCATAATGCTAAATTGAGGAGGTAAAATAGAAATATAAATAGGAAACAGAAGAGAAATGTACAGTGATCACCCATTTACGGCCCACAATCTTTTTCATGGAAATCCCAGTCATATGAGTTGAGTCCATGCATGCTACGATCACGGTATGAATTTGAAGGCAAAATATTTTTGTGCAGATCTTAGATTAGGTCTTTCCCTGTCCATAATGCTAAATTGAGGAGGTAAAATATAAATATAAATAGGAAACAGAAGAGAAATGTACAGTGATCACCCATTTTCGGCCCACAATCTTTTCAATGGAAATCCCAGTCATATGAGTCGAGTCCATGCATCCCACGATCACGGTATGAATTTGAAGGCAAAATATTTTTGTGCAGATTTTAGATTAGGTCTTTCCCTGTCCATAATGCTAAATTGAGAAGGTAAAATAGAAATATAATTAGGAAACAGAAGAGAAAAGTACAGAGATCACCCATTTTCGGCCCACAATCTTTTTCATGGAAATCCCAATCATATGAGTTGTGTCCATGCATGCTACGATCACGGTATGAATTTGAAGGTAAATATTTTTCTGCAGATCTTAGATTAGGTCTTTCCCTGTCCATAATGCTAAATTGAGGAGGTAAAATAGAAATATAAATAGGAAACAGAAGAGAAATGTACAGTGATCACCCATTTTCGGCCCACAATCTTTTTCAGGGAAATCCCAGTCATATGATTCGAGTCCATGCATGCTACGATCACGGTATGAATTTGAATGCAAAATATTTTTGTGCAGAGCTTAGATAATGTCTTTCCATGGCCATAATGCTAAATTGAGGAGCTAAAATAGAAATATAAATAGGAAACAGAAGAGAAATGTACAGTGATCACCCATTTTCGTCCCACAATCTTTTTCATGGAAATCCCAATCATATGAGTCGTATCCATGCATGCTACGATCACGGTATGAATTCGAAGGTAAATATTTTTGTGCAGATCTTAGATTAGGTCTTTCCCTGTCCATAATGCTAAATTGAGGAGGTAAAATATAAATATAAATAGGAAACAGAAGAGAAATGTACAGTGATCACCCATTTTCGGCCCACAATCTTTTTCATGGAAATCCCAATTATATGAGTCGTGTCCATGCATGCTACGATCGCGGTATGAATTTGAAGGTAAAATATTTTTGTGCAGGTCTTAGATAAGGTCTTTCCCTGGCCATAATGCTAAATTGAGGAGCTAAAATATAAATATAAATAGGAAACAGAAGAGAAATGTACAGTGATCACCCATTTTCGGCCCACAATATTTTTCATGGAAATCCCAGTCATATGATTCGAGTCCATGCATGCTACGATCACGGTATGAATTTGAAGGCAAAATATTTTTGTGCAGGACATAGATTAAGTCTTTCCCTGTCCATAATGCTAAATTGAGGAGGTAAAATATAAATATAAATAGGAAACAGAAGAGAAATGTACAGTGATCACCCATTTTCGGCCCACAATCTTTTTCATGGAAATCCCAGTCATATGAGTCGAGTCCATGCATGCTACGATCACGGTATGAATTTGAAGGCAAAATATTTTTGTGCAGATCTTAGATTAGGTCTTTCCCTGTCCATAATGCTAAATTGAGGAGGTAAAATATAAATATAAATAGGAAACAGAAGAGAAATGTACAGTGATCACCCATTTTCGGCCCACAATCTTTTTCATGGAAATCCCAATTATATGAGTCGTGTCCATGCATGCTACGATCACGGTATGAATTTGAAGGTAAAATATTTTTGTGCAGGTCTTAGATAAGGTCTTTCCCTGGCCATAATGCTAAATTGAGGAGCTAAAATATAAATATAAATAGGAAACAGAAGAGAAATGTACAGTGATCACCCATTTTCGGCCCACAATATTTTTCATGGAAATCCCAGTCATATGATTCGAGTCCATGCATGCTACGATCACGGTATGAATTTGAAGGCAAAATATTTTTGTGCAGGTCTTAGATTAAGTCTTTCCCTGTCCATAATGCTAAATTGAGGAGGTAAAATAGAAATATAAATAGGAAACAGAAGAGAAATGTACAGTGATCACCCATTTTCGGCCCACAATCTTTTTCATGGAAATCCCAGTCATATGAGTCGAGTCCATGCATGCTACGATCACGGTATGAATTTGAAGGCAAAATATTTTTGTGCAGATCTTAGATTAGGTCTTTCCCTGTCCATAATGCTAAATTGAGGAGGTAAAATATAAATATAAATAGGAAACAGAAGAGAAATGTACAGTGATCACCCATTTTCGGCCCACAATCTTTTTCATGGAAATCCCAGTCATATGAGTCGAGTCCATACATGCTACGATCACGGTATGAATTTGAAGGCAAAATATTTTTGTGCAGAGCTTAGATAATGTTTTTCCATGGCCATAATGCTAAATTGAGGAGGTAAAATAGAAATATAAATAGGAAACAGAAGAGAAATGTACAGTGATCACCCATTTTCGGCCTACAATATTTTTCATGGAAATCCCAGTCATATGAGTCGAGTCCATGCATGCTACGATCACGGTATGAATTTGAAGGCAAAATATTTTTGTGCAGGTCTTAGATTAAGTCTTTCCCTGTCCATAATGCTAAATTGAGGAGGTAAAATAGAAATATAAATAGGAAACAGAAGAGAAATGTACAGTGATCACCCATTTTCGGCCCACAATCTTTTTCATGGAAATCCCAGTCATATAAGTCGAGTCCATGCATGCTACGATCACGGTATGAATTTGAAGGCAAAATATTTTTGTACAGATCTTAGATTAGGTCTTTCCCTGTCCATAATGCTAAATTGAGGAGGTAAAATATAAATATAAATAGGAAACAGAAGAGAAATGTACAGTGATCACCCATTTTCGGCCCACAATCTTTTTCATGGAAATCCCAGTCATATGAGTCGAGTCCATGCATGCTACGATCACGGTATGAATTTGAAGGCAAAATATTTTTGTGCAGATCTTAGATTAGGTCTTTCCCGGTCCATAATGCTAAATTGAGGAGGTAAAATAGAAATATAAATAGGAAACAGAAGAGAAATGTACAGTGATCACCCATTTTCGGCCCACAATCTTTTTCATGGAAATCCCAGTCATATGAGTCGAGTCCATGCATGCTACGATCACGGTATGAATTTGAAGGCAAAATATTTTTATGCAGATCTTAGATTAGGTCTTTCCCTGTTCATAATGCTAAATTGAGGAGGTAAAATATAAATATAAATAGGAAACAGAAGAGAAATGTACAGTGATCACCCATTTTCCGCCCACAATCTTTTTCATGGAAATCCCAGTCATATGAGTCGAGTCCATGCATGCTACGATCACGGTATGAATTTGAAGGCAAAATATTTTTGTGCAGATCTTACATTAGGTCTTTCCCTGTCCATAATGCTAAATTGAGGAGGTAAAATATAAATATAAATAGGAAACAGAAGAGAAATGTACAGTGATCACCCATTTTCGGCCCACAATATTTTTCATGGAAATCCCAGTCATATGAGTCGAATCCATGCATGCTACGATCACGGTATGAATTTGAAGGCAAAATATTTTTGTGCAGATTTTAGATTAGGTCTTTCACTGTCCATAATGCTAAATTGAGGAGGTAAAATATAAATATAAATAGGAAACAGAAGAGAAATGTACAGTGATCACCCATTTTCGGCCCACAATCTTTTTCATGGAAATCCCAGTCATATGAGTCGAGTCCATGCATGCTACGATCACGGTATGAATTTGAAGGCAAAATATTTTTGTGCAGATCTTAGATTAGGTCTTTCCCTGTCCATAATGCTAAATTGAGGAGGTAAAATATAAATATAAATAGGAAACAGAAGAGAAATGTACAGTGATCACCCATTTTCGGCCCACAATCTTTTTCATGGAAATCCCAATTATATGAGTCGTGTCCATGCATGCTACGATCACGGTATGAATTTGAAGGTAAAATATTTTTGTGCAGGTCTTAGATAAGGTCTTTCCCTGGCCATAATGCTAAATTGAGGAGCTAAAATATAAATATAAATAGGAAACAGAAGAGAAATGTACAGTGATCACCCATTTTCGGCCCACAATATTTTTCATGGAAATCCCAGTCATATGATTCGAGTCCATGCATGCTACGATCACGGTATGAATTTGAAGGCAAAATATTTTTGTGCAGGTCTTAGATTAAGTCTTTCCCTGTCCATAATGCTAAATTGAGGAGGTAAAATAGAAATATAAATAGGAAACAGAAGAGAAATGTACAGTGATCACCCATTTTCGGCCCACAATCTTTTTCATGGAAATCCCAGTCATATGAGTCGAGTCCATGCATGCTACGATCACGGTATGAATTTGAAGGCAAAATATTTTTGTGCAGATCTTAGATTAGGTCTTTCCCTGTCCATAATGCTAAATTGAGGAGGTAAAATATAAATATAAATAGGAAACAGAAGAGAAATGTACAGTGATCACCCATTTTCGGCCCACAATCTTTTTCATGGAAATCCCAGTCATATGAGTCGAGTCCATACATGCTACGATCACGGTATGAATTTGAAGGCAAAATATTTTTGTGCAGAGCTTAGATAATGTTTTTCCATGGCCATAATGCTAAATTGAGGAGGTAAAATAGAAATATAAATAGGAAACAGAAGAGAAATGTACAGTGATCACCCATTTTCGGCCTACAATATTTTTCATGGAAATCCCAGTCATATGAGTCGAGTCCATGCATGCTACGATCACGGTATGAATTTGAAGGCAAAATATTTTTGTGCAGGTCTTAGATTAAGTCTTTCCCTGTCCATAATGCTAAATTGAGGAGGTAAAATAGAAATATAAATAGGAAACAGAAGAGAAATGTACAGTGATCACCCATTTTCGGCCCACAATCTTTTTCATGGAAATCCCAGTCATATAAGTCGAGTCCATGCATGCTACGATCACGGTATGAATTTGAAGGCAAAATATTTTTGTACAGATCTTAGATTAGGTCTTTCCCTGTCCATAATGCTAAATTGAGGAGGTAAAATATAAATATAAATAGGAAACAGAAGAGAAATGTACAGTGATCGCCCATTTTCGGCCCACAATCTTTTTCATGGAAATCCCAGTCATATGAGTCGAGTCCATGCATGCTACGATCACGGTATGAATTTGAAGGCAAAATATTTTTGTGCAGATCTTAGATTAGGTCTTTCCCGGTCCATAATGCTAAATTGAGGAGGTAAAATAGAAATATAAATAGGAAACAGAAGAGAAATGTACAGTGATCACCCATTTTCGGCCCACAATCTTTTTCATGGAAATCCCAGTCATATGAGTCGAGTCCATGCATGCTACGATCACGGTATGAATTTGAAGGCAAAATATTTTTATGCAGATCTTAGATTAGGTCTTTCCCTGTTCATAATGCTAAATTGAGGAGGTAAAATATAAATATAAATAGGAAACAGAAGAGAAATGTACAGTGATCACCCATTTTCCGCCCACAATCTTTTTCATGGAAATCCCAGTCATATGAGTCGAGTCCATGCATGCTACGATCACGGTATGAATTTGAAGGCAAAATATTTTTGTGCAGATCTTACATTAGGTCTTTCCCTGTCCATAATGCTAAATTGAGGAGGTAAAATATAAATATAAATAGGAAACAGAAGAGAAATGTACAGTGATCACCCATTTTCGGCCCACAATATTTTTCATGGAAATCCCAGTCATATGAGTCGAATCCATGCATGCTACGATCACGGTATGAATTTGAAGGCAAAATATTTTTGTGCAGATTTTAGATTAGGTCTTTCACTGTCCATAATGCTAAATTGAGAAGGTAAAATAGAAATATAATTAGGAAACAGAAGCGAAAAGTACAGTGATCACCCATTTTCGGCCCACAATCTTTTTCATGGAAATCCCAATCATATGAGTCGTATCCATGCATGCTACGATCACGGTATGAATTCGAAGGTAAATATTTTTGTGCAGATCTTAGATTAGGTCTTTCCCTGTCCATAATGCTAAATTGAGGAGGTAAAATAGAAATATAAATAGGGAACAGAAGAGAAATGTACAGTGATCACCCATTTTCGGCCCACAATCTTTTTCATGGAAATCCCAGTCATATGATTCGAGTCCATGCATGCTACGATCACGGTATGAATTTGAAGGCAAAATATTTTTGTGCAGAGCTTAGATAACGTCTTTCCCTGTCCATAATGCTAAATTGAGGAGCTAAAATAGAAATATAAATAGGAAACAGAAGAGAAATGTACAGTGATCACCCATTTTCGGCCCACAATCTTTTTCATGGAAATCCCAGTCATATGAGTCGAGTCCATGCATGCTACGATCACGGTATGAATTTGAAGGCAAAATATTTTTGTGCAGATCTTAGATTAGGTCTTTCCCTGTCCATAATGCTAAATTGAGGAGGTAAAATATAAATATAAATAAGAAACAGAAGAGAAATGTACAGTGATCACCCATTTTCGGCCCACAATCTTTTTCATGGAAATCCCAGTCATATGAGTCGAGTCCATGCATGCTACGATCACGGTATGAATTTGAAGGCAAAATATTTTTGTGCAGATTTTAGATTAGGTCTTTCCCTGTCCATAATGCTAAATTGAGAAGGTAAAATAGAAATATAATTAGGAAACAGAACAGAAAAGTAGAGTGATCACCCATTTTCGGCCCACAATCTTTTTCATGGAAATCCCAATCATATGAGTTGTGTCCATGCATGCTACGATCACGGTATGAATTTGAAGGTAAATATTTTTCTGCAGATCTTAGATTAGGTCTTTCCCTGTCCATAATGCTAAATTGAGGAGGTAAAATAGAAATATAAATAGGAAACAGAAGAGAAATGTACAGTGATCACCCATTTTCGGCCCACAATCTTTTTCATGGAAATCCCAGTCATATAAGTCGAGTCCATGCATGCTACGATCACGGTATGAATTTGAAGGCAAAATATTTTTGTGCAGATCTTAGATTAGGTCTTTCCCTGTCCATAATGCTAAATTGAGGAGGTAAAATATAAATATAAATAGGAAACAGAAGAGAAATGTACAGTGATCACCCATTTTCGGCCCTCAATCTTTTTCATGGAAATCCCAATTATATGAGTCGTATCCATGCATGCTACGATCACGGTATGAATTTGAAGGTAAAATATTTTTGTGCAGGTCTTAGATAAGGTCTTTCCCTGGCCATAATGCTAAATTGAGGAGCTAAAATATAAATATAAATAGGAAACAGAAGAGAAATGTACAGTGATCACCCATTTTCGGCCCACAATATTTTTCATGGAAATCCCAGTCATATGATTCGAGTCCATGCATGCTACGATCACGGTATGAATTTGAAGGCAAAATATTTCTGTGCAGATCTTAGATTAGGTCTTTACCTGTCCATAATCCTAAATTGAGGAGGTAAAATAGAAATATAAATAGGAAACAGAAGAGAAATGTACAGTGATCACCCATTTTCGGCCCACAATCTTTTTCATGGAAATCCCAGTCATATGAGTCGAGTCCATGCATGCTACGATCACGGTATGAATTTGAAGGCAAAATATTTTTGTGCAGATCTTAGATTAGGTCTTTCCCTCTCCATAATGCTAAATTGAGGAGGTAAAATATAAATATAAATAGGAAACAGAAGAGAAATGTACAGTGATCACCCATTTTCGGCCCACAATCTTTTTCATGGAAATCCCAGTCATATGAGTCGAGTCCATACATGCTACGATCACGGTATGAATTTGAAGGCAAAATATTTTTGTGCAGAGCTTAGATAATGTTTTTCCATGGCCATAATGCTAAATTGAGGAGGTAAAATATAAATATAAATAGGAAACAGAAGAGAAATGTACAGTGATCACCCATTTTCGGCCTACAATATTTTTCATGGAAATCCCAGTCATATGAGTCGAGTCCATGCATGCTACGATCACGGTATGAATTTGAAGGCAAAATATTTTTGTGCAGGTCTTAGATTAAGTCTTTCCCTGTCCATAATGCTAAATTGAGGAGGTAAAATAGAAATATAAATAGGAAACAGAAGAGAAATGTACAGTGATCACCCATTTTCGGCCCACAATCTTTTTCATGGAAATCCCAGTCATATAAGTCGAGTCCATGCATGCTACGATCACGGTATGAATTTGAAGGCAAAATATTTTTGTGCAGATCTTAGATTAGGCCTTTCCCGGTCCATAATGCTAAATTGAGGAGGTAAAATAGAAATATAAATAGGAAACAGAAGAGAAATGTACAGTGATCACCCATTTTCGGCCCACAATCTTTTTCATGGAAATCCCAGTCATATGAGTCGAGTCCATGCATGCTACGATCACGGTATGAATTTGAAGGCAAAATATTTTTGTGCAGATCTTAGATTAGGTCTTTCCCTGTTCATAATGCTAAATTGAGGAGGTAAAATAGAAATATAATTAGGAAACAGAAGAGAAAAGTACAGTGATCACCCATTTTCGGCCCACAATCTTTTTCATGGAAATCCCAATCATATGAGTTGTGTCCATGCATGCTACGATCACGGTATGAATTTGAAGGTAAATATTTTTGTGCAGATCTTAGATTAGGTCTTTCCCTGTCCATAATGCTAAATTGAGGAGGTAAAATAGAAATATAAATAGGAAACAGAAGAGAAATGTACAGTGATCACCCATTTTCGGTCCACAATCTTTTTCATGGAAATCCCAGTCATATGAGTCGAGTCCATGCATGCTACGATCACGGTACGAATTTGAAGGCAAAATATTTTTGTGCAGATCTTAGATTAGGGCTTTCCCTGTCCATAATGCTAAATTGAGGAGGTAAAATAGAAATATAAATAGGAAACAGAAGAGAAATGTACAGTGATCACCCATTTTCGGCCCACAATCTTTTTCATGGAAATCCCAGTCATATGAGTCGAGTCCATACATGCTACGATCACGGTATGAATTTGAAGTGAAAATATTTTTGTGCAGAGCTTAGATAAAGTTTTTCCATGGCCATAATGCTAAATTGAGGAGGTAAAATAGAAATATAAATAGGAAACAGAAGAGAAATGTACAGTGATCACCCATTTTTGGCCCACAATCTTTTTCATGGAAATCCCAATTATATGAGTCGTGTCCATGCATGCTACGATCACGGTATGAATTTGAAGGTAAAATATTTTTGTGCAGGTCTTAGATAAGGTCTTACCCTGGCCATAATGCTAAATTGAGGAGCTAAAATATAAATATAAATAGGAAACAGAAGAGAAATGTACAGTGATCACCCATTTTCGGCCCACAATATTTTTCATGGAAATCCCAGTCATATGAGTCGAGTCCATGCATGCTACGATCACGGTATGAATTTGAAGGCAAAATATTTTTGTGCAGGTCTTAGATTAAGTCTTTCCCTGTCCATAATGCTAAATTGAGGAGGTAAAATAGAAATATAAATAGGTAACAGAAGAGAAATGTACAGTGATCACCCATTTTCGGCCCACAATCTTTTTCATGGAAATCCCAGTCATATGAGTCGAGTCCATGCATGCTACGATCACGGTATGAATTTGAAGGCAAAATATTTTTGTGCAGATCTTAGATTAGGTCTTTCCCTCTCCATAATGCTAAATTGAGGAGGTAAAATATAAATATAAATAGGAAACAGAAGAGAAATGTACAGTGATCACCCATTTTCGGCCCACAATCTTTTTCATGGAAATCCCAGTCATATGAGTCGAGTCCATACATGCTACGATCACGGTATGAATTTGAAGGCAAAATATTTTTGTGCAGATCTTAGATTAGGCCTTTCCCTGTCCATAATGCTAAATTGAGGAGGTAAAATAGAAATATAAATAGGAAACAGAAGAGAAATGTACAGTGATCACCCATTTTCGGCCCACAATCTTTTTCATGGAAATCCCAGTCATATGAGTCGAGTCCATGCATGCTACGATCACGGTATGAATTTGAAGGCAAAATATTTTTGTGCAGATTTTAGATTAGGTCTTTCCCTGTCCATAATGCTAAATTGAGGAGGTAAAATATAAATATAAATAGGAAACAGAAGAGAAATGTACAGTGATCACCCATTTTCGGCCCACAATCTTTTTCATGGAACTCCCAATCATATGAGTCGTGTCCATGCATGCTACGATCACGGTATGAATTTGAAGGTAAAATATTTTTGTACAGAGCTTAGATAAGGTCTTTCCCTGGCCATAATGCTAAATTGAGGAGGTAAAATAGAAATATAAATAGGAAACAGAAGAGAAATGTACAGTGATCACCCATTTTCGGCCCACAATCTTTGTCATGGAAATCCCAGTCATATGAGTCGAGTCCATGCATGCTACGATCACGGTATGAATTTGAAGGCAAAATATTTTTGTGCAGATCTTAGATTAGGTCTTTCCCTGTCCATAATGCTAAATTGAGGAGGTAAAATAGAAATATAAATAGGAAACAGAAGAGAAATGTACAGTGATCACCCATTTTCGGCCCACAATCTTTTTCATGGAAATCCCAGTCATATGAGTCGAGTCCATGCATGCTACAATCACGGTATGAATTTGAAGGCAAAATATTTTTGTGCAGAGCTTATATAATGTCTTTCCCTGCCATAATGCTAAATTGAGGAGTTAAAATAGAAATATAAATAGGAAACAGAAGAGAAATGTACAGTGATCACCCATTTTCGGCCCACAATATTTTTCATGGAAATCCCAGTCATATGAGTCGAGTCCATGCATGCTACGATCACGGTATGAATTTGAAGGCAAAATATTTTTGTGCAGTTCTTAGATTAGGTCTCTCCCTGTCCATAATGCTAAATTGAGGAGGTAAAATAGAAATATAAATAGGAAACAGAAGAGAAATGTACAGTGATCACCCATTTTCGGCCCACAATCTTTTCATGGAAATCCCAGTCATATGAGTCGAGTCCATGCATGCTACGATCACGGTATGAATTTGAAGGCAAAATATTTTTGTGCAGATCTTAGATTATGTCTCTCCCTCTCCATAATGCTAAATTGAGGAGGTAAAATAGAAATATAAACAGGAAACAGAAGAGAAATGTACAGTGATCCCCCATTTTCGGCCCACAATCTTTTTCATGGAAATCCCAATCATATGAGTCGCGTCCATGCATGCTACGATCACGTTATGAATTTGAAGGTAAAATATTATTGTGCAGATCTTAGATTAGGTCTTGCCCTGTCCATAATGCTAAATTGAGGAGGTAAAATATAAATATAAATAGGAAACAGAAGAGAAATGTACAGTGATCACCCATTTTCGGCCCACAATCTTTTTCATGGAAATCCCAGTCATATGAGTCGAGTCCATGCATGCTACGATCACGGTATGAATTTGAAGGCAAAATATTTTTGTGCAGATTTTAGATTAGGTCTTTCCCTGTCCATAATGCTAAATTGAGGAGGTAAAATAGAAATATAAATAGGAAACAGAAGAGAAATGTACAGTGATCAACCATTTTTCGCCCACAATCTTTTTCATGGAAATCCCAGTCATATGAGTCGATTCCATGCATGCTACGATCACGGTATGAATTTGAAGGCAAAATATTTTTGTGCAGATCTTAGATTAGGTCTTTCCCTGTCCATAATGCTAAATTGAGGAGCGAAAATATAAATATAAATAGGAAACAGAAGAGAAATGTACATTGATCACCCATTTTCGGCCCACAATCTTTTTCATGGAAATCCCAGTCATATGAGTCGAGTCCATGCATGCTACGATCACGGTATGAATTTGAAGGCAAAATATTTTTGTGCAGAGCTTAGATAAGGTCTTTCCCTGGCCTAATGCTAAATTAAGGAGCTAAAATAAAAATATAAATAGGAAACAGAAGAGAAATGTACAGTGATCACCCATTTTCGGCCCACAATCTTTTTCATGGAAATCCCAGTCATATGAGTCGAGTCCATGCATGCTACGATCACGGTATGAATTTGAAGGCAAAATATTTTTGTGCAGATTTTAGATTAGGTCTTTCCCTGTCCATAATGCTAAATTGAGGAGGTAAAATAGAAATATAAATAGGAAACAGAAGAGAAATGTACAGTGATCACCCATTTTCGGCCCACAAACTTTTTCATGGAAATCCCAGTCATATGAGTCGAGTCCATGCATGCTACGATCACGGTATGAATTTGAAGGCAAAATATTTTTGTGCAGATCTTAGATTAGGTCTTTCCCTGTCCATAATGCTAAATTGAGGAGCTAAAATATAAATATCAATAGGAAACAGAAGAGAAATGTACATTGATCACCCATTTTCGGCCCACAATCTTTTTCATGGAAATCCCAGTCATATGAGTCGAGTCCATGCATGCTACGATCACGGTATGAATTTGAAGGCAAAATATTTTTGTGCAGAGCTTAGATAAGGTCTTTCCCTGGCCATAATGCTAAATTAAGGAGCTAAAATAGAAATATAAATAGGAAACAGAAGAGAAATGTACAGTGATCACCCATTTTCGGCCCACAATCTTTTTCATGGAAATCCCAGTCATATGAGTCGAGTCCATGCATGCTACGATCACGGTATGAATTTGAAGGCAAAATATTTTTGTGCAGATCTTTGATTAGGCCTTTCCCTGTCCATAATGCTAAATTAAGGAGCTAAAATAGAAATATAAATAGGAAACAGAAGAGAAATGTACAGTGATCACCCATTTTCGGCCCACCAACTTTTTCATGGAAATCCCAGTCATATGAGTCGAGCCCATGCATGCTACGATCACGGTATGAATTTGAAGGCAAAATATTTTTGTGCAGATCTTAGATTAGGTCTTGCCCTGTACATAATGCTAAATTGAGGAGGTAAAATATAAATATAAATAGGAAACAGAAGAGAAATGTACAGTGATCACCCATTTTCGGCCCAGAATCTTTTTCATGGAAATCCCAGTCATATGAGTCGAGTCCATATATGCTACGGTCACGGTATGAATTTGAAGGCAATATATTTTTGTGCAGAGCTTAGATAATGTCTTTCCCTGTCCATAATGCTAAATTGAGGAGGTAAAATAGAAATATAAATAGGAAACAGAAGAGAAATGTACAGTGATCAACCATTTTTCGCCCACAATCTTTTTCATGGAAATCCCAGTCATATGAGTCGATTCCATGCATGCTACGATCACGGTATGAATTTGAAGGCAAAATATTTTTGTGCAGATCTTAGATTAGGTCTTTCCCTGTCCATAATGCTAAATTGAGGAGGTAAAATAGAAATATAAATAGGAAACAGAAGAAAAATTGTACAGTGATCACCCATTTTCGGCCCACAAACTTTTTCATTGAAATCCCAGTCATATGAGTCGAGTCCATGCATGCTACGATCACGGTATGAATTTGAAGGCAAAATATTTTTGTGCAGATCTTAGATTAGGTCTTTCCCTGTCCATAATGCTAAATTGAGGAGCTAAAATATAAATATAAATAGGAAACAGAAGAGAAATGTACATTGATCACCCATTTTCGGCCCACAATCTTTTTCATGGAAATCCCAGTCATATGAGTCGAGTCCATGCATGCTACGATCACGGTATGAATTTGAAGGCAAAATATTTTTGTGCAGAGCTTAGATAAGGTCTTTCCCTGGCCTAATGCTAAATTAAGGAGCTAAAATAAAAATATAAATAGGAAACAGAAGAGAAATGTACAGTGATCACCCATTTTCGGCCCACAATCTTTTTCATGGAAATCCCAGTCATATGAGTCGAGTCCATGCATGCTACGATCACGGTATGAATTTGAAGGCAAAATATTTTTGTGCAGATTTTAGATTAGGTCTTTCCCTGTCCATAATGCTAAATTGAGGAGGTAAAATAGAAATATAAATAGGAAACAGAAGAGAAATGTACAGTGATCACCCATTTTCGGCCCACAAACTTTTTCATGGAAATCCCAGTCATATGAGTCGAGTCCATGCATGCTACGATCACGGTATGAATTTGAAGGCAAAATATTTTTGTGCAGATCTTAGATTAGGTCTTTCCCTGTCCATAATGCTAAATTGAGGAGCTAAAATATAAATATAAATAGGAAACAGAAGAGAAATGTACATTGATCAGCCATTTTCGGCCCACAATCTTTTTCATGGAAATCCCAGTCATATGAGTCGAGTCCATGCATGCTACGATCACGGTATGAATTTGAAGGCAAAATATTTTTGTGCAGAGCTTAGATAAGGTCTTTCCCTGGCCATAATGCTAAATTAAGGAGCTAAAATAGAAATATAAATAGGAAACAGAAGAGAAATGTACAGTGATCACCCATTTTCGGCCCACAATCTTTTTCATGGAAATCCCAGTCATATGAGTCGAGTCCATGCATGCTACGATCACGGTATGAATTTGAAGGCAAAATATTTTTGTGCAGATCTTTGATTAGGCCTTTCCCTGTCCATAATGCTAAATTAAGGAGCTAAAATAGAAATATAAATAGGAAACAGAAGAGAAATGTACAGTGATCACCCATTTTCGGCCCACCAACTTTTTCATGGAAATCCCAGTCATATGAGTCGAGCCCATGCATGCTACGATCACGGCATGAATTTGAAGGCAAAATATTTTTGTGCAGATCTTAGATTAGGTCTTGCCCTGTACATAATGCTAAATTGAGGAGGTAAAATAGAAATATAAATAGGAAACAGAAGAGAAATGTACAGTGATCACCCATTTTCGGCCCAGAATCTTTTTCATGGAAATCCCAGTCATATGAGTCGAGTCCATATATGCTACGGTCACGGTATGAATTTGAAGGCAATATATTTTTGTGCAGAGCTTAGATAATGTCTTTCCCTGTCCATAATGCTAAATTGAGGAGGTAAAATAGAAATATAAATGGGAAACAGAAGAGAAATGTACAGTGATCACCCATTTTCGGCCCACAATCTTTTACATGGAAATCCCAGTCATATGAGTCGAGTCCATGCATGCTACGATCACGGTATGAATTTGAAGGCAAAATATTTTTGTGCAGATTTTAGATTAGGTCTTTCCCTGTCCATAATGCTAAATTGAGGAGGTAAAATAGAAATATAAATAGGAAACAGAAGAGAAATGTACAGTGATCACCCATTTTCGGCCCACAATCTTTTTCATGGAACTCCCAATCATATGAGTCGTGTCCATGCATGCTACGATCACGGTATGAATTTGAAGGTAAAATATTTTTGTACAGAGCTTAGATAATGTCTTTCCCTGGCCATAATGCTAAATTGAGGAGGTAAAATAGAAATATAAATAGGAAACAGAAGAGAAATGTACAGTGATCACCCATTTTCGGCCCACAATCTTTGTCATGGAAATCCCAGTCATATGAGTCGAGTCCATGCATGCTACGATCACGGTATGAATTTGAAGGCAAAATATTTTTGTGCAGATCTTAGATTAGGTCTTTCACTGTCCATAATGCTAAATTGAGGATGTAAAATAGAAATATAAATAGGAAACAGAAGAGAAATGTACAGTGATCACCCATTTTCGGCCCACAATCTTTTTCATGGAAATCCCAGTCATATGAGTCGAGTCCATGCATGCTACAATCACGGTATGAATTTGAAGGCAAAATATTTTTGTGCAGAGCTTATATAATGTCTTTCCCTGCCATAATGCTAAATTGAGGAGTTAAAATAGAAATATAAATAGGAAACAGAAGAGAAATGTACAGTGATCACCCATTTTCGGCCCACAATATTTTTCATGGAAATCCCAGTCATATGAGTCGAGTCCATGCATGCTACGATCACGGTATGAATTTGAAGGCAAAATATTTTTGTGCAGTTCTTAGATTAGGTCTCTCCCTGTCCATAATGCTAAATTGAGGAGGTAAAATAGAAATATAAATAGGAAACAGAAGAGAAATGTACAGTGATCACCCATTTTCGGCTCACAATCTTTTCGTGGAAATCCCAGTCATATGAGTCGAGTCCATGCATGCTACGATCACGGTATGAATTTGAAGGCAAAATATTTTTGTGCAGATCTTAGATTATGTCTCTCCCTCTCCATAATGCTAAATTGAGGAGGTAAAATAGAAATATAAACAGGAAACAGAAGAGAAATGTACAGTGATCACCCATTTTCGGCCCACAATCTTTTTCATGGAAATCCCAATCATATGAGTCGCGTCCATGCATGCTACGATCACGGTATGAATTTGAAGGTAAAATATTATTGTGCAGATCTTAGATTAGGTCTTGCCCTGTCCATAATGCTAAATTGAGGAGGTAAAATATAAATATAAATAGGAAACAGAAGAGAAATGTACAGTGATCACCCATTTTCGGCCCACAATCTTTTTCATGGAAATCCCAGTCATATGAGTCGAGTCCATGCATGCTACGATCACGGTATGAATTTGAAGGCAAAATATTTTTGTGCAGATTTTAGATTAGGTCTTTCCCTGTCCATAATGCTAAATTGAGGAGGTAAAATAGAAATATAAATAGGAAACAGAAGAGAAATGTACAGTGATCAACCATTTTTGGCCCACAATCTTTTTCATGGAAATCCCAGTCATATGAGTCGATTCCATGCATGCTACGATCACGGTATGAATTTGAAGGCAAAATATTTTTGTGCAGATCTTAGATTAGGTCTTTCCCTGTCCATAATGCTAAATTGAGGAGGTAAAATAGAAATATAAATAGGAAATAGAAAAATTGTACAGTGATCACCCATTTTCGGCCCACAATCTTTTTCATGGAAATCCCAGTCATATGAGTCGATTTCATGCATGCTACGATCACGGTATGAATTTGAAGGCAAAATATTTTTGTGCAGATTTTAGATTAGGTCTTTCCCTGTCCATAATGCTAAATTGAGGAGGTAAAATAGAAATATAAATAGGAAACAGAAGAGAAATGTACAGTGATCACCCATTTTCGGCCCACAAACTTTTTCATTGAAATCCCAGTCATATGAGTCGAGTCCATGCATGCTACGATCACGGTATGAATTTGAAGGCAAAATATTTTTGTGCAGATCTTAGATTAGGTCTTTCCCTGTCCATAATGCTAAATTGAGGAGCTAAAATATAAATATAAATAGGAAACAGAAGAGAAATGTACATTGATCACCCATTTTCGGCCCACAATCTTTTTCATGGAAATCCCAGTCATATGAGTCGAGTCCATGCATGCTACGATCACGGTATGAATTTGAAGGCAAAATATTTTTGTGCAGAGCTTAGATAAGGTCTTTCCCTGTCCATAATGCTAAATTAAGGAGCTAAAATAGAAATATAAATAGGAAACAGAAGAGAAATGTACAGTGATCACCCATTTTCGGCCCACAATCTTTTTCATGGAAATCCCAGTCATATGAGTCGAGTCCATGCATGCTACGATCACGGTATGAATTTGAAGGCAAAATATTTTTGTGCAGATCTTTGATTAGGTCTTTCCCTGTCCATAATGCTAAATTAAGGAGCTAAAATAGAAATATAAATAGGAAACAGAAGAGAAATGTACAGTGATCACCCATTTTCGGCCCACCAACTTTTTCATGGAAATCCCAGTCATATGAGTCGAGTCCATGCATGCTACGATCACGGTATGAATTTGAAGGCAAAATATTTTTGTGCAGATCTTAGATTAGGTCTTGCCCTGTACATAATGCTAAATTGAGGAGGTAAAATAGAAATATAAATAGGAAACAGAAGAGAAATGTACAGTGATCACCCATTTTCGGCCCAGAATCTTTTTCATGGAAATCCCAGTCATATGAGTCGAGTCCATATATGCTACGATCACGGTATGAATTTGAAGGCAATATATTTTTGTGCAGAGCTTAGATAATGTCTTTCCCTGTCCATAATGCTAAATTGAGGAGGTAAAATAGAAATATAAATAGGAAACAGAAGAGAAATGTACAGTGATCACCCATTTTCGGCCCACAATCTTTTACATGGAAATCCCAGTCATATGAGTCGAGTCCATGCATGCTACAATCACGGTATGAATTTGAAGGCAAAATATTTTTGTGCAGAGCTTAGATAATGTCTTTCCCTGGCCATAATGCTAAATTGAGGAGTTAAAATATAAATATAAATAGGAAACAGAAGAGAAATGTACAGTGATCACCACTTTTCTGCACACAATCTTTTTCATGTAAATCCCAGTCATATGAGTCGAGTCCATACATGCTACGATCACGGTATGAATTTGAAGGCAAAATATTTTTGTGCAGATCTTAGATTATGTCTTTCCCTGTCCATAATGCTAAATTGAGGAGGTAAAATAGAAATATAAATAGGAAACAGATGAGAAATGTACAGTGATCACCCGTTTTCGGCCCACAATCTTTTTCATGGAAATCCCAATCATATGAGTCGCGTCCATGCATGCTACGATCACGGTATGAATTTGAAGGTAAAATATTATTGTGCAGATCTTAGATTAGGTCTTGCCCTGTCCATAATGCTAAATTGAGGAGGTAAAATAGAAATATAAATAGGAAACAGAAGAGAAATGTACAGTGATCACCCATTTTCGGCCCACAATCTTTTTCATGGAAATCCCAGTTATATGAGTCGAGTCCTTGCATGCTACGATCACGGTATGAATTTGAAGGCAAAATATATTTGTGCAGATTTTAGATTAGGTCTTTCCCTGTCCATAATGCTAAATTGAGGAGGTAAAATATAAATATAAATAGGAAACAGAAGAGAAATGTACAGTGATCAACCATTTTAGGCCCACAATCTTTTTCATGGAAATCCCAGTCATATGAGTCGTTTCCATGCATGCTACGATCACGGTATGAATTTGAAGGCAAAATATTTTTGTGCAGATCTTAGATTAGGTCTTTCCCTGTCCATAATGCTAAATTGAGGAGGTAAAATATAAATATAAATAGGAAACAGAAGAGAAATGTACAGTGATCACCGATTTTCGGCCCACAATCTTTTTCATGGAAATCCCAGTCATATGAGTCGATTTCATGCATACTACGATCACGGTATGAATTTGAAGGCAAAATATTTTTGTGCAGATTTTAGATTAGGTCTTTCCCTGTCCATAATGCTAAATTGAGGAGGTAAAATAGAAATATAAATAGGAAACAGAAGAGAAATGTACAGTGATCACCCATTTTCGGCCCAGAATCTTTTTCATGGAAATCCCAGTCATATGAGTCGAGTCCATATATGCTACGATCACGGTATGAATTTGAAGGCAATATATTTTTGTGCAGAGCTTAGATAATGTCTTTCCCTGTCCATAATGCTAAATTGAGGAGGTAAAATAGAAATATAAATAGGAAACAGAAGAGAAATGTACAGTGATCGCCCATTTTCGGCCCACAATCTTTTTCATGGAAATCCCAGTCATATGAGTCGAGTCCATGCATGCTACGATCACGGTATGAATTTGAAGGCAAAATATTTTTGTGCAGAGCTTAGATAAGGTCTTTCCCTGGCCATAATGCTAAATTAAGGAGCTAAAATAGAAATATAAATAGGAAACAGAAGAGAAATGTACAGTGATCACCCATTTTCGGCCCACAATCTTTTTCATGGAAATCCCAGTCATATGAGTCGAGTCCATGCATGCTACGATCACGGTATGAATTTGAAGGCAAAATATTTTTGTGCAGATCTTAGATTAGGTCTTTCCCTGTCCATAATGCTAAATTAAGGAGCTAAAATAGAAATATAAATAGGAAACAGAAGAGAAATGTACAGTGATCACCCATTTTCGGCCCACCAACTTTTTCATGGAAATCCCAGTCATATGAGTCGAGTCCATGCATGCTACGATCACGGTATGAATTTGAAGGCAAAATATTTTTGTGCAGATCTTAGATTAGGTCTTGCCCTGTACATAATGCTAAATTGAGGAGGTAAAATAGAAATATAAATAGGAAACAGAAGAGAAATGTACAGTGATCACCCATTTTCGGCCCAGAATCTTTTTCATGGAAATCCCAGTCATATGAGTCGAGTCCATATATGCTACGACCACGGTATGAATTTGAAGGCAATATATTTTTGTGCAGAGCTTAGATAATGTCTTTCCCTGTCCATAATGCTAAATTGAGGAGGTAAAATAGAAATATAAATAGGAAACAGAAGAGAAATGTACAGTGATCACCCATTTTCGGCCCACAATCTTTTACATGGAAATCCCAGTCATATGAGTCGAGTCCATGCATGCTACAATCACGGTATGAATTTGAAGGCAAAATATTTTTGTGCAGAGCTTAGATAATGTCTTTCCCTGGCCATAATGCTAAATTGAGGAGTTAAAATATAAATATAAATAGGAAACAGAACAGAAATGTACAGTGATCACCTCTTTTCTGCACATAATCTTTTTCATGTAAATCCCTCTCATATGAGTCGAGTCCATACATGCTACGATCACGGTATGAATTTGAAGGCAAAATATTTTTGTGCAGATCTTAGATTATGTCTTTCCCTGTCCATAATGCTAAATTGAGGAGGTAAAATAGAAATATAAATAGGAAACAGAAGAGAAATGTACAGTGATCACCCATTTTCGGCCCACAATCTTTTACATGGAAATCCCAGTCATATGAGTCGAGTCCATGCATGCTACAATCACGGTATGAATTTGAAAGCAAAATATTTTTGTGCAGAGCTTAGATAATGTCTTTCCCTGGCCATAATGCTAAATTGAGGAGTTAAAATATAAATATAAATAGGAAACAGAAGAGAAATGTACAGTGATCACCACTTTTCTGCACACAATCTTTTTCATGTAAATCCCAGTCATATGAGTCGAGTCCATACATGCTACTATCACGGTATGAATTTGAAGGCAAAATATTTTTGTGCAGATCTTAGATTATGTCTTTCCCTGTCCATAATGCTAAATTGAGGAGGTAAAATAGAAATATAAATAGGAAACAGATGAGAAATGTACAGTGATCACCCGTTTTCGGCCCACAATCTTTTTCATGGAAATCCCAATCATATGAGTCGCGTCCATGCATGCTACGATCACGGTATGAATTTGAAGGTAGAATATTATTGTGCAGATCTTAGATTAGGTCTTGCCCTGTCCATAATGCTAAATTGAGGAGGTAAAATATAAATATAAATAGGAAACAGAAGAGAAATGTACAGTGATCACCCATTTTCGGCCCACAACCTTTTTCATGGAAATCCCAGTCATATGAGTCAAGTCCATGCATGCTACGATCACGGTATGAATTTGAAGGCAAAATATTTTTGTGCAGATCTTAGATTAGGTCTTTCCCTGTCCATAATGCTAAATTGAGGAGGTAAAATAGAAATATAAATAGGAAACAGAAGAGAAATGTACAGTGATCGCCCATTTTCGGCCCACAATCTTTTTCATGGAAATCCCAGTCATATGAGTCGAGTCCATGCATGCTACGATCACGGTATGAATTTGAAGGCAAAATATTTTTGTGCAGATCTTAGATTAGGTCTTTCCCTGTCCATAATGCTAAATTGAGGAGGTAAAATATAAATATAAATAGGAAACAGAAGAGAAATGTACAGTGATCACCGATTTTCGGCCCACAATCTTTTTCATGGAAATCCCAGTCATATGAGTCGATTTCTTGCATACTACGATCACGGTATGAATTTGAAGGCAAAATATTTTTGTGCAGATTTTAGATTAGGTCTTTCCCTGTCCATAATGCTAAATTGAGGAGGTAAAATAGAAATATAAATAGGAAACAGAAGAGAAATGTACAGTGATCACCCATTTTCGGCCCAGAATCTTTTTCATGGAAATCCCAGTCATATGAGTCGAGTCCATATATGCTACGATCACGGTATGAATTTGAAGGCAATATATTTTTGTGCAGAGCTTAGATAATGTCTTTCCCTGTCCATAATGCTAAATTGAGGAGGTAAAATAGAAATATAAATAGGAAACAGAAGAGAAATGTACAGTGATCACCCATTTTCGGCCCACAATCTTTTACATGGAAATCCCAGTCATATGAGTCGAGTCCATGCATGCTACAATCACGGTATGAATTTGAAGGCAAAATATTTTTGTGCCGAGCTTAGATAATGTCTTTCCCTGGCCATAATGCTAAATTGAGGAGTTAAAATATAAATATAAATAGGAAACAGAAGAGAAATGTACAGTGATCACCACTTTTCTGCACACAATCTTTTTCATGTAAATCCCAGTCATATGAGTCGAGTCCATACATGCTACGATCACGGTATGAATTTGAAGGCAAAATATTTTTGTGCAGATCTTAGATTATGTCTTTCCCTGTCCATAATGGTAAATTGAGGAGGTAAAATATAAATAGGAAACAGAAGAGAAATGTACAGTGATCTACCATTTTCGGCCCACAAACTTTTTCATGGAAATCCCAGTCATATGAGTCAAGTCCATGCATGCTACGATCACGGTATGAATTTGAAGGCAAAATATTTTTGTGCAGATCTTAGATTAGGTCTTTCCCTGTCCATAATGCTAAATTTAGGAGGTAAAATAGAAATATAAATAGGAAACAGAAGAGAAATGTACAGTGATCGCCCATTTTCGGCCCACAATCTTTTTCATGGAAATCCCAGTCATATGAGTGGAGTCCATGCATGCTACGATCACGGTATGAATTTGAAGGCAAAATATTTTTGTGCAGATTTTAGATTAGGTCTTTCCCTGTCCATAATGCTAAATTGAGGAGGTAAATATAAATATAAATAGGAAACAGAAGAGAAATGTACAGTGATCACCCATTTTCGGCCCAAATTCTTTTTCATGGAAATCCAAGACATATGAGTCGAGTCCATACATGCTACGATCACGGTATGAATTTGAAGGCAAAATATTTTTGTGCAGATCTTAGATTAGGTCTTTCCCTGTCCATAATGCTAAATTGAGGAGGTAAAATAGAAATATAAATATGAAACAGAAGAGAAATGTACAGTGATCAACCATTTTCGGCCCACAATCTTTTTCATGGAAATCCCAATCATATGAGTCGTATCCATGCATGCTACGATCACGGTATGAATTCGAAGGTAAATATTTTTGTGCAGATCTTAGATTAGGTCTTTCCCTGTCCATAATGCTAAATTGAGGAGGTAAAATAGAAATATAAATAGGGAACAGAAGAGAAATGTAAATTGATCACCCATTTTCGGCCCACAATCTTTTTCATGGAAATCCCAGTCATATGAGTCGAGTCCATGCATGCTACAATCACGGTATGAATTTGAAGGCAAAATATTTTTGTGCAGAGCTTAGATAATGTCTTTCCCTGGCCATAATGCTAAATTGAGGAGTTAAAATATAAATATAAATAGGAAACAGAAGAGAAATGTACAGTGATCACCACTTTTCTGCACACAATCTTTTTCATGTAAATCCCAGTCATATGAGTCGAGTCCATACATGCTACGATCACGGTATGAATTTGAAGGCAAAATATTTTTGTGCAGATCTTAGATTATGTCTTTCCCTGTCCATAATGCTAAATTGAGGAGGTAAAATATAAATATAAATAGGAAACAGAAGAGAAATGTACAGTGATCACCCGTTTTCGGCCCACAATCTTTTTCATGGAAATCCCAATCATATGAGTCGCGTCCATGCATGCTACGATCACGGTATGAATTTGAAGGTAAAATATTATTGTGCAGATCTTAGATTAGGTCTTGCCCTGTCCATAATGCTAAATTGAGGAGGTAAAATAGAAATATAAATAGGAAACAGAAGAGAAATGTACAGTGATCACCCATTTTCGGCCCACAATCTTTTTCATGGAAATCCCAGTCATATGAGTCGAGTCCATGCATGCTACGATCACGGTATGAATTTGAAGGCAAAATATATTTGTGCGGATTTTAGATTAGGTCTTTCCCTGTCCATAATGCTAAATTGAGGAGGTAAAATATAAATATAAATAGGAAACAGAAGAGAAATGTACAGTGATCGCCCATTTTCGGCCCACAATCTTTTTCATGGAAATCCCAGTCATATGAGTCGAGTCCATGCATGCTACGATCACGGTATGAATTTGAAGGCAAAATATTTTTGTGCAGATCTTAGATTATGTCTTTCCCTGTCCATAATACTAAATTGAGGAGGTAAAATAGAAATATAAATATGAAACAGAAGAGAAATGTACAGTGATCAACCATTTTCGGCCCACAATCTTTTTCATGGAAATCCCAGTCATATGAGTCGATTCCATGCATGCTACGATCACCGTATGAATTTGAAGGCAAAATATTTTTTTGCAGATCTTAGATTAGGTCTTTCCCTGTCCATAATGATAAATTGAGGAGGTAAAATAGAAATATAAATAGGAATCAGAAGAGAAATGTACAGTGATCACCCATTTTCGGCCCACAATCTTTTTCATGGAAATCCCAGTCATATGAGTCAATTCCATTCATGCTACGATCACGGTATGAATTTGAAGGCAAAATATTTTTTTGCAGATCTTAGATTAGGTCTTTCCCTGTCCATAATGCTAAATTGAGGAGGTAAAATAGAAATATAAATAGGAATCAGAAGAGAAATGTACAGTGATCACCCATTTTCGGCCCACAATCTTTTTCATGGAAATCCCAGTAATATGAGTCGAGTCCATGCATACTACGATCACGGTATGAATTTGAAGGCAAAATATTTTTGTTCAGATTTTAGATTAGGTCTTTCCCTGTCCATAATGCTAAATTGAGGAGGTAAAATAGATATATAAATAGGAAACAGAAGAGAAATGTACAGTGATCAACCATTTTCGGCCCACAATCTTTTTCATGGAAATCCCAGTCATATGAGTCGATTCCATGCATGCTACGATCACGGTATGAATTTGAAGGCAAAATATTTTTTTGCAGATCTTAGATTAGGTCTTTCCCTGTCCATAATGCTAAATTGAGGAGGTAAAATAGAAATATAAATAGGAATCAGAAGAGAAATGTACAGTGATCACCCATTTTCGGCCCACAATCTTTTTCATGGAAATCCAAGTCATATGAGTCGAGTCCATGCATGCTACGATCACGGTATGAATTTGAAGGCAAAATATTTTTGTGTTGATTTTAGATTAGGTCTTGCCCTGTCCATAATGCTAAATTGAGGAGGTAAAATAGAAATATAAATAGGAAACAGAAGAGAAATGTACAGTGATCACCCATTTTCGGCCCAAATTCTTTTTCATGGAAATCCCAGTCATATGAGTCGAGTCCATACATGCTATGATCACGGTATGAATTTGAAGGCAAAATATTTTTGTGCATATCTTAGATTAGGTCTTTCCCTCTCCATAATGCTAAATTGAGGAGGTAAAATATAAATATAAATAGGAAACAGAAGAGAAATGTACAGTGATCACCCATTTTCGGCCCACAATCTTTTTCATGGAAATCCCAGTCATATGAGTCGAGTCCATGCATGCTACGATCACGGTATGAATTTGAAGGCAAAATATTTTTGTGCAGATTTTAGATTATGTCTGTCCCTGTCCATAATGCTAAATTGAGGAGATAAAATATAAATATAAATAGGAAACAGAAGAGAAATATACAGTGATCACCCATTTTCTGCCCACAATCTTTTTCATGGAAGTACCAGTCATATGAGTGGAGTCCATGCATGCTACGATCACGGTATGAATTTGAAGGCAAAATATTTTTGTGCAGATCTTAGATTAGGTCTTTCCCTGTCCATAATGCTAAATTGAGGAGGTAAAATAGAAATATAAATAGGAAACAGAAGAGAAATGTACAGTGATCGCCCATTTTCGGCCCACAATCTTTTTCATGGAAATCCCAGTCATATGAGTCGAGTCCATGCATGCTACGATCACGGTATGAATTTGAAGGCAAAATATTTTTGTGCAGAGCTTAGATAAGGTCTTTCCCTGGCCATAATGCTAAATTAAGGAGCTAAAATAGAAATATAAATAGGAAACAGAAGAGAAATGTACAGTGATCATCCATTTTCGGCCCACAATCTTTTTCATGGAAATCCCAGTCATATGAGTCGAGTCCATGCATGCTACGATCACGGTATGAATTTGAAGGCAAAATATTTTTGTGCAGATCTTAGATTAGGTCTTTCCCTGTCCATAATGCTAAATTAAGGAGCTAAAATAGAAATATAAATAGGAAACAGAAGAGAAATGTACAGTGATCACCCATTTTCGGCCCACCAACTTTTTCATGGAAATCCCAGTCATATGAGTCGAGTCCATGCATGCTACGATCACGGTATGAATTTGAAGGCAAAATATTTTTGTGCAGATCTTAGATTAGGTCTTGCCCTGTACATAATGCTAAATTGAGGAGGTAAAATAGAAATATAAATAGGAAACAGAAGAGAAATGTACAGTGATCACCCATTTTCGGCCCAGAATCTTTTTCATGGAAATCCCAGTCATATGAGTCGAGTCCATATATGCTACGATCACGGTATGAATTTGAAGGCAATATATTTTTGTGCAGAGCTTAGATAATGTCTTTCCCTGTCCATAATGCTAAATTGAGGAGGTAAAATAGAAATATAAATAGGAAACAGAAGAGAAATGTACAGTGATCACCCATTTTCGGCCCACAATCTTTTACATGGAAATCCCAGTCATATGAGTCGAGTCCATGCATGCTACAATCACGGTATGAATTTGAAGGCAAAATATTTTTGTGCAGAGCTTAGATAATGTCTTTCCCTGGCCATAATGCTAAATTGAGGAGTTAAAATATTAATATAAATAGGAAACAGAAGAGAAATGTACAGTGATCACCACTTTTCTGCACACAATCTTTTTCATGTAAATCCCTGTCATATGAGTCGAGTCCATACATGCTACGATCACGGTATGAATTTGAAGGCAAAATATTTTTGTGCAGATCTTAGATTATGTCTTTCCCTGTCCATAATGCTAAATTGAGGAGGTAAAATAGAAATATAAATAGGAAACAGATGAGAAATGTACAGTGATCACCCGTTTTCGGCCCACAATCTTTTTCATGGAAATCCCAATCATATGAGTCGCGTCCATGCATGCTACGATCACGGTATGAATTTGAAGGTAAAATATTATTGTGCAGATCTTAGATTAGGTCTTGCCCTGTCCATAATGCTAAATTGAGGAGGTAAAATAGAAATATAAATAGGAAACAGAAGAGAAATGTACAGTGATCACCCATTTTCGGCCCACAAACTTTTTCATGGAAATCCCAGTCATATGAGTCGAGTCCATGCATGCTACGATCACGGTATGGATTTGAAGGCAAAATATATTTGTGCAGATTTTAGATTAGGTCTTACCCTGTCCATAATGTTAAATTG
>CAWVQA010000990.1:5000-60000 GCA_963932145.1 Acanthosepion lycidas | reverse complement strand
ATTTTAACTGTAAACCTCTACCTTGAGTGTCTCTCAAGCCTTTTATTGAGTGAATGTTAATGCTGAAAAAATTCCAAAAATGTGACATGACATACAGCAAGTGTCTGAGAGCAGCTAGTTGTTACCTTTGAAAAGAAGTATGGAATTTGCCAAGTTTCTTACCTGCTGAAAGATGTCTCCAGAATCATCTTGATTTTTCCACCTGGAACACTGTGCATCAAGAAAAAGAGAGAGAGAGGAAAAAAAAGAAAGAGTATTTGGGAGGGATGTGTGAGAAATTGAAAGCTTTCTCACCTGTAATAAGTATTTTTTAGTTTTATTTTTTTTTTTGCCTTTCTATTTTTGGATTTATTATCCAGTTTTCATACTTAATTCCTTTCTGCCTCATTAGAACGAGAGATTACACATGACCAAATTTTCAGCATAGTTAATCTCCCTTACCAGAAGTCAAAGTTAAGAACCCAATCAAAATATTTGCTTATCGATACAACAGTTTTTAGGTATTCTTAAACTTATTCTCAGAACACAGATAGAAATTTTGTATCACTACAAAAATAGCTATTTTGTTTCAACACTTCTGGTGTCTTATCAAGTGATGGTGTTGAATGTAGAATAATCTTGATAAAACACCAGAAGTGTTGAAAGAAAATGGCTATTTTTGTAGTGATTTTATAACATATTTATGTTATAATTTTCAAATAAATAATTATATTTGCTCTACTCTGTATTGAGCACTCTTTTAAGAATAGTATTTTTTGGTTATTGGAATTTATTCCATATACACCAAGCCTATACTTGTGTCTGTGTGTGTGTATGTATATATATATATATATATATATATATATATATATATATATATACCCAAGTATATGATTGGTGTATATGGAATGAATTCCAATAACCAACAATGTTTTGTGATTTTATAACATATTCATGTTATAAATTTTTTTTAAATAAATAATTATATATATATATATATATATATATATATATATATATATATATATATATATGTATACACACACATACCATATTTTCCTGTGTATAATAACAGAAATTTTTAGCAAAAATTAAAGGCAAAAAAGAGGGATCAGAATACAAAAAAGTATACGTTTTCAGAAATTTTTACTCAGCTTTAAAAACACCTCTTATTTGAAACGGCAATATTGCAAATACTCTTAATTTTGTTCATAGGATAAAGTTTGTTTATATTTTGATTTTCATGTTTTTCTATCAAGTTTTCTTGCTTCATTCTTAATGAAAGACATTATATTTTTAATTTTCATAGTTTATTATCATAGAGGGGGATATAATAAAATCATATTAAACAGAAATATATGAAAGTAATGTATTACGGCTACTTGGCAACTTTCCCTAAAAATTTGAAAATAAATTTTGAAAGGGAAATAATTTTTTAATCAATTTCACCCCATTCAAGGCAGTACAGCCACTAAGACACAAGGAGGCTACTGGGTGAGGAAGAATTAGAAAACAGAATCTTTACTAAGGAGCAAGAACAAAAGAGTAATCAGGAGGACAGTAGAAAGCGATTGACATTGCATTTAAATTTTTGAAGATTAAATTTGACTGGAAAGCATGGAGACAGAAGAGAGTTCCACAAGTGAGAAGTGTGAGAAAATAAATTCTTAGCATAGAATTTATTGTTACATCTCGCCAACTCAACTGTATATTGGTGAGACCTTGTCACCAATCCAGTCTGTCAGTTATGTGAAATGCATGATAGACACATAGGCAATCATGTATCTTTTGATACATGACTGACGAGGCAGATTTTTTCCCGCAGTTAGTTGCCATTTCTTTCTGCAGTAGACCAGTTACCATCTAAAGCTATAGAACCCAGTCTGTCCTGCTATTTACCCATAGCTAGTGGGAGAAGGGATATTAGCATGTAAGTGAATGTAATGGATCTGACTGGAATTCAAACTTGGCTCTCTGATTCCTCAATCTGAGCTGATATCCATTGCGCCACTGTTCCTTCTACTGTGTTGTGTTTAAATTCCTGAAGTCTATGCTCCATAGTGAAGTATGATATTTATTTTGTATTAAAATACAAAATTGTGGCACAAGGCCAAAAGATGGTCATGGAGAAAGGTTGGTCTTCTTCTGTCTTATAATTAAACTTAGCTAGCCACAATCACTGACCCAAACATTCAACAATATTACTTACACCAAAACAACACATTCTTTCTTACCATTCTTACTACACCCACCATAATACCTCAGAGTCTCGGAGAAGTCCTAACTTGTCCTCCTATGTACAATCCTTGTCTGTTGGGGAAGGGGGAATTAAACAACAATTTAAAAGTCTAAACTCCAATGTGTATTTACAATATGAAGTAAGCTATTTACAAGAAACTAAATAAAATAGTGTTAGTATAAACCACAATCCTTAATTGTAGTAGAAACATTAATTAATCTGATGAAATCAATGTGGGACTTTAATAATATAAAACCCTCCTTCATCCGACCATGCACTCAAACTCACACTCATTCAAAAACAACAACAAACACAAAAATCACACTCAAAATACTAACGCATCCTGCATCCACCAGAGAACAGACATCTCTGGTCATATAATGGTGGAGAGGAGGGGGAATTAAACTAAAGAAATCTGGGGCAATAATAAAAGAGGCCAATGAGCTTACATCCTCTAGCTAAGTAAACTTTGAAATAAGACAAACAACCCTAAACTAACCTAATTTTGGACTGGGTTGCCAATTCTCAGTCCAATTAGAACAAATATTCTAATGCCTAACCAGGATCAAAGTGCCACTCTAAATAAGCCCCTCTTACTTGACACAAACATACAAGACTCACCCACCTTCTGCCAAATTCTCATGGTGGGAGCTGTCACCTTTCTCTCCTAATCTTGACTTTAAGCTGATGCTTAAAGAAGATCAGTTGGGAAGGGGTGAACTTCTTGCCTCCATAGACTTCCTTCCAACATGTACTCCATATCATGACTCTCATAACGCCTAGTATGTGAACCACAATATCTTCAACAAACTTGCCCAGCAAGACTACAGCATTGCAATGAAAGAAGGTGTGACCCAGGGACTCCACCGCCCACATCACAGTGAACACAGTTTGGAGATTTTTCCAAGTCTGCCTGCCAAACAAAATCTTTTGTCAACCTAGAGGGCCCTTAAAATCACCAGCCAGGTGAGTGATGCATCATCATTATTGGCATTTCAACTATGGCCACCAAAGCCATATTGAGTGAGCTTTATAAGACCAAGCTTACCTATCAGATCATCTTGAGCAGACCCCCTAACTAACACATAATATAATGCCCTACAGGACAATGCCTGGACATCAGAGAGCCTATCCATCACACATAAGAGCTGTTTCAGCACAATCTGTGCACTCAACTTAGGGTAAATGGGGGCCCTCATCCTCTCTTGAGTGCACACTTTTCTGGGATGGGAATTTGTTATGGGCATCTTCCTTCCGGAATTTGCCCTCACCATCCAATTGCTGACACTTTCAATCTAGGAACACAGTGCAAAGTGTGACAAATCTCAATGCTAGGCATATACAGAGCATCTTCAGAAGGGAAGAGGCGACAGATCTCACAAAGTATGTTGGGGGCCATGCTTCCTCACAAGGAGGAGAGCATGAGCCTTACTAATGTCATTAGAGTGACAGACAAAAGTGGAAGTATAGAGTCAGTAAAGGAGAATCTGGTAGATGTGTGAGGCACATAGTTCTGCCCTCCCCATTAAGGAAAGATTCCTCAGGGACCACAGATGAACTGAAACTTTGACCTTCTGCACTTCTGACTGACCAATTCATTTTGAAGAGGAGATTGGGACCGAACCTGACGCCGAGTATCTTGACCAGTCAATCCATCCAAATGAAAGGCCTGGTAAGAGAAACTCCTTTCCATGCACCCAACTGCAAGCCAACATACTTATTGCTGTTGATCTCGGTCCCTGTTACTGTCTTGTACCCTCTGATTTTTTTTTCCAAATTTGTTAATGTTGGCTCTCTGTGACACAAGATCCAAAACGTTGTCAGCATAGGTGGAGTATCTGGCTGAGGTGGTAACAGCAGGTAGGGAAATTCTGCTTAACACCAGATTTGTTTTTAACTTGCGAAGAAAAGGCTCTGACACAAGAACATACAGGAAAGGCAAAAGTGGACAATCTTGATGACTGGAGCTAGACAATATGAAAGGCACTGACTGCACCTCATTCACTTCCACTAAAAACAACAGATGACACATATGGAAGTTGGATCCTGGTGTGAAAGTACAACCCAAAACTGTCCAGCAAAAGGACTGCCTCCAGAAATCTATGGTCAACCCTATCAAAAGCCTTGGAGTAATCTTAATTGATCAGCATGACTTTACTGTTGAATTACTGGATGATCAAGTGTACCATATGAAGGTTCTCTTGAATAGTCCTGCCCTTCACAGCACAAGTTTGTTCAGAGCCAATCAGATGAGGACAGCCTGCAAACAAACGGCTTGTTAAAATCTCGGCTAAAATCTTTAACTGTGTTTAACATAGTTATCAGGTTGGTGCAAAAATAATGTCGTTTTTTGACATATTTTTTAACGTCAAAAACCGTCATTATTTTTGCACCAACCTAATATTAACCAAAAGTTACCTATCCCATCCCCACTGTTCTTGTCCTTGCTTAGCAAATTGCTTACACCCCTGGTGAAGCATTGCTTCATCCAGTTGTAAATGTGTGTCAACAAAGGAACAAGGATAGGAAACTGCCTTGTACAAGTGATAGGGTAGACCATCTAATCCTGGTCAACCAGTTTCAGTGCATCTGACACTTCTGACTCTGCAGTGGTTGCTGTTGCCACTGGTTTCAGTTTCTAATGTCTTTTCTTTTTCTGGATTTTGGCCACTCATGGCCTCCATACATTTTTCTTTTGTCTCAATTTTTGGGTCAAAATTTTCTTTAGTTATATCCTTAGAAATCCCTTTTTTGGTGTTTTTTTTTTTTTTTTTTTATCGGGTGAGATTTACCTTCTTTTTTTTTTTTTTTTTTTTTTTGACCTGAACAGGTTTTTTTTAACCAATTGATGTTTGTCAGCCATTTATTATTATTATTATTATTATTTTTTTTTTAAAGTTACCTTAATTTTTTTTTTTTTTTTAAGGCAAAGTGGAATATTCTTTTCAAAACAAAAAATGTAAAAAATAATAACCTTAAGCAAATACACAAAAAATGAAAAACAAATTTAATGAGACAAATGAAAAAATACACACAAAAGACTGACGCAACCTGGTTTAACAAAAAGATTTCACATGAAAACTTAAGTTGACTTAAAAATATGCATAAATTACAAAACAAAGTCCTTTTATATGGAGAAGAAAAATAATAAATTTAACAATGTTTAGGAATAGAATAGGCAGTTCTAGTCTAAAAGATGATTGGAATGAGATATCAATAGATACTATAGAGGGATTAGAGTTGCGAGGAGGACAATGTTGTGAAGCTTGGCAAGAACTAGTAGAAGAGGTAAGAAATAAATCAAGTAAGGAATTTTGTTGCTCAGGTTTGATAGGGAGATAAATACGGAAATCCAAAATTTGACTAAGTGACTGAGCAATGAAACATACAATGGCTAAACATCCAGTTTCTTTCTATTTCGTAATATCATGAGAAATTAAATATTTTAGTGAAATATATGTATAACATTGAGATTTTAATAGATAATTGGGTTTCAAAAAATGATATAGGAATGGCTGTACCATGGGGTCATGTTATATTTGAGGATGTAATTTATTGCCTGTTTTTAGTATCAGCAACATGGAGTGGTATTATACTCAAGCCATATTATACCCAAAAAATTGGAAGTGAAAGAGAAGGAAACAGTGTAAGACTAAAGAAGCAGAAACCTTATGATAGTATAAATTTCAGTTTTCAGGCAGAGATATTAAAAGTATAGCGTTTAAGTAGAATTTAGAAGGAACTGGAAACCCAATCATAAACAGAAAACAAGGGATAAACCTCTACTCCTGTTCAAAAGACTGGGAAGGAGTGTGAATTGAACAATAGGTGAACCTATCTACTCCTATTGTGAAAAAAATTAAAATAAATAAATAGAAAAAATTTTGGGGATTATTTTCTGATTTTGTACTGTTTCAAGAGCATTGAGATAAAAAGTAACAATAACATAAATTAAACTACTAATAAAATAAACTAGCAAGAACCTGCAGAAATTACCTAGTATTTTTCATTTTTTTCACGTTATCCCACAGGCTTTTATTTAAAGAAGTAAGGGAGTGTTGGTTCCAATCCCAAAATGGAAATGACTGCAAAATACATTCCCCTCCCCAATTTATAAGCAGAAGCATGCAAATGCATGCTGGGATTTCTCACCAGCCAATAATAAGGCTTTGTTTGTATCATCTGACTCAATTGCAGTCTGTCTTGTATTATTGTCAGAATGCTATGTTCATTTATCCAAATTTCTCTGTGTCCCTCAACCCCAATTCCTAGTTTGTGAATTTTTGCCATACTGCCATTGCTTTACCTGATAATTTACCTTTCATATATTGTTTACTTGCTTTATATTTATTATTTTTGCCCTGTTTTTTTTTCTTTTTATTGTTTATTGCAATCTTTGTCAATCCTGTTTGTTAGGCAGTTCTGCATTATTTATATTTAAATTGTAATTCACTCTACTAGTTGTAAATATATGGGTACATTGCAGCACCCGAGAAAGCAACAAGTAATAGACTGTGCCTCGTTCTTGCTTGTTGACTTCTGGCAGTATATGTGGTACCAATTTGTACAACTTGTACACCTTGCCTATATGGTGTAGGTGAAGTCTATTTCATCAGAAACCTGGAAGTTGTCCACCTTAATAGCAGCCTCAGGATTTCATCATCTAGGATCTATAGCAGGGCACTGCAAAGTTCATCACAAAAGGACACCTCTCCTGACCTGAACTTCTGGAACCAATGTCTGGCAGTGCATTCACTCATTGTAACTAAACGCTTGACGAATTTGGTGACTTGGTGTGGCTGCTGACAAGCCCATCTTAAAGTCATAAAGCAGTCAACCCAGAACTATCTTCTTAAACACCACCATGTTTCATTGCCAACTGCTCAAGCTATGACTGATGTGTGTGCACAATGCACCGGTATTGGTCAAGAGCAATGACTGTTTTCCCAGCACATGAGGTACCCATTTGATCACTTCTTCCCACACAATGTAAAAACAGGCAAGGACTTCTTTGGTTACCTTATAGTAACTATTCAATATTTTGATAAACAAGCTGTTATGGCATTTGCTGTGGACGTTCTACCTGGGTGGCTGTTGATAACGGAAATGAAGATTAGCTCCAACCTACATAGCCCAATGGGAGGGAGATGAAAAATGCAGAATGTATCATACACATGACAAACAACACCTGCTAGGTAGTTACTATTATCATTTGAAGGTGTATAAGTGCTTCAGGTTCTAGTTGCAGTACGCCTTTTAGTGCATGGGTGGCTCTAGCTGTGGTTAAAACTAAAAAATAAGCTTTCCTTTTAGTATATTATTGACTTATTTTATTAGTAACTTGACACTATCTTATTTATTAATGTATTTGATCATCTTCTAGCTAAGGTGCTCTACAGTTGTTAATATCTTATATGAAGCTCTGAAATGAAACAGTCTCATTATTCCAAGTATTATTCAGATAGTATCTTCATCCTTGTTTTTTTAATATAATATATATATATATATATATATATATATATATATATACACGCAACTAATGAACAAACCAAAGTATTGGTTAAACCAACACAAAGCCTGCTGCCAAGAGAAAAAAATAAAAATCAAGAATAAAACTGGAAAGGAAACTTAAGCTGTAAAGAAAAAAAAATCATCAAAGGCTGACACACTTACCTAAACAGTAATAGGTAAAAGACCATGCTCTGTATCGAGATGTGCAAGATAGAGGAAAAACACCAACATAAAAGATGGTACATTACTTTTGGAGTGATTCTTAATGTTTATATATATATATATATATATATATTTCTTCCTCTTTTATATGCTATATTGCTTCAGGATGGGAGTGATCATGGCTCTCCACACCTTCCTTTTTTGATGTTCTACGTAACCTTCACCTCTTTGCCATGCCACTTGGTCTTTGTTCTACTGTACATTGACACAAACTCATTAACCCTTTGAGCGCTGACCACTGTTTTACCGGAGGTAGAGAAAAATGACGTAATGCCCAGCCACCGGTTGAACAGTGAGTAAACGCTAGTAATTATTTTTATATCTATCATTAAACATCACATACCACTTATTTGCAAATTTTGACTCAGGAGTTCAGGCAGAAGGGTTAAAATTATTCAGAAACGCAGCGCTCAATGAGTTAAGTAGGTTACTTCCACTTTACACTTACTTCTCTTACCTTCAGTATGTCTTGGTATGCTCAGCATTTCTTGGTCTAACCACATTTCTGTCACAGCAAATCTTTTTTTCATCTCTAGGGAGATTGTCCAGCATTCTACTACAGTATAGGAGATTAGATCTTACATAGTAGTTCAGGAGTATTTTCAAATTCCTCTTCTCATTAAAGATTCCTTGTTGCTCACATGTTTCTCCCATGGTATTTTTAGCATTCATTATTTGAATAACATGAGATACAGGATAAAATCAATTTTTATAAGTGAAAATTTGGGGGTTACAGAATACACAAGATCATATGTTACACAAGTATATACGATAATCAAAATGGAATGGTTCATTATTTATCTGAAGCAATAGCAGAGCATGAAATAGATAATCACCACAAAACTTGTTATTGTACCATTATCTCCAGCATGCATGTATACAACTTCAACCTACCCTAGAGGGAGGCTAGCTGGAAGTAAACAAAAGGTTCTGTCACTTCAAATCTCTTCTTTGTCCGTGAGGAAATTGTCCAGTATTCTCTGTGGGTTTCTAATTGCTTTCTTGCTTTTGATATGTTGTATCCTGGCAGCACTCCCACATTTAAAAAAAAAAAAAGAAAAAAAAGCAGCTGAAAGTAAAAGCTTAACTAAGGATTTTTGTAAATCTGATTCAGGATATAAAAAGGCCCCAAAACTCAAAAAAGCATCAGTCTGAGGGTGTCAAGCATGTATCGAAAATATTAAGCCCAAGCTTCAGGGAGGCCTTCCTCCCAGATATTACCTCTCCTTCAGGAGGGGGATGGGTTTATTGCCCTGCACCTGAGGCATTCGCAAAAGGGTAAGTGCCAAGGAGCTTGTGCAATTTTTCCATGGTATTGCCATTAAACCGACTTTAAACTGCAACCATATGTCATAGTAGCAACGTTATTGCCCAGAAAAATACCTCAATCTATAGTCCAGATGACTAGGATCAAAGTGTAGTATCCAGCCACCAGCAGCAGTTCTAGTCAGCTAGCTGTCATCAATCCACAACTCCAGCAGGTTTCCAGCTCAAGCTATCCTCACTAGCAGCAATGATATCCAATAAACTGTCCTTTTCAGGGCAACTCTTTTTAATGACTACCAAAACTGTCCTGCTCAGGACAATGCTCTTTTCAGCCTCTACAGGAGCATGCAGAGGTATTTTTTACCTACTGCACTGTAACCTTCTTGTTGTCAATGTATTTTCTTTAACAAAATATACTTGGCAATGTATTTATTGCTCAAGTCTTCGTTTTGTTCGTTGTTGTTATCTTCCTTTATTCAGTATCTGCGGGCCAATATACCACTTAACCGAACAGATATTCTGTGTCTATTAAATAATCCAAACCATTTTTCCTCATTAAGTATCCTAAAACTTTCAGCTATCATTTTTCTTGTCTTTCAGTTTCTGGAAAACATTTTTCAGTTTTCTTATGCATCTTTGGATTTCTATGTCACATTTTCTTTATATGCCATGTCCCTTCAGGATGTAGGCAGTCATGGCTCTCCACAATTTCCTCTCCTTTGTAACTCTTAATATTTTTCTCTTTGTATTTCTCCCAAAACTTGTTCTGCCATCCATTTGCTCAAGCTCACTAAGTAGGTCATTATTTATTCTCCAAGCCATCTTTCTTCATTATGAGCCCATGAAATGTCAATTATTTCTTCCTTTTTGTTTCCATTTTCTCTAAAAATTTGTCATTGCTCACATGTTCCATCCATGGCATCCTCAACATCCTTCTGTAGAACCATATTTCTGTTACTTCAAGTCTCTTTATCTTCAAGGAGATTGTCCAGCATTCACTGCTATATAGAAGGACTGATATTGCACAACAGTTCAGTACTCTTTTCTTTGTTTCTAACAAAATTTTCCTGTTTCTTAAAACTCTGCTTAGCTTTTGGAAAGCTCTTTCGCTATTTCAGTATCACAGTTTCCGTTGTCTATAGAAACACTTCCCAGATATTTAAATTTTTGTACTTGTTTGGTTTTGGTATCTCCGATATATGTAATTTGCATTTTGGGCTCCTCCTTTTGCTCAGAACCATGCATTATGTCTTCTTGCAAGTTTATGTTTAATCCTTTCTTCTCACTTTCCTTCACTACCATCTGTAAGAAGTTTCATAGTTTTCTTTCCATGTCTGCTATCAACATTGTGTCATCTAAATATTTGAGGTTGTTAAGATTGTGGCTGCCAATAGTGAATCCTTTTGCATTTGTCTTGCTCTTTCTGAGCATAAATATTGTGTTCCTTGTTCCAGTGTCTGCAATGGACCCACACACTGTTCTCTTATTTTTGGTCTGACTCTGCTGCATGCTCTGGTCATCAAAATTCAGATGACCAGTTTTGTTATATGACTCATTAGATTAATTGTCCAATAGAGTTCACATTCATTTGCATCTGGTTTCTTAGTGCTATGAAAACAGATCTACTGAGGTGTTCTAGTATATCGCCACGGTTGTAAATTTAATTTATTATGTCTGTGAGCTTGTCTATGCCAAAATCCTCTAAGGCTGCCAGTATCTTTATTATAATTTTGTCTGGTCTTGCCACTTTGTTTCTGTTTAATCTGGTGAGTCCCAATTCAACTTTAGATTTTAATATTTCCAGTCCTGCAATATTTCTCTGTATAGCTGGTTGTACTCTTTCATTCTGTAAGGGTTCTCCAGTATATTCCTTCCATTTCTGAAGTACTTTTTCTTTCTCTAATATCAGCATTCCATCCTTACATTTCATGTATCCTGTTGATGAGCATGTCTTTTGTCCTGTTAGTTGTCTATTTTTTAATGCATGTCTGCTTTATTTGTTATACTCATTCTTTCTATTTGTTATACTCATTCTTTCTATTTGTTATACTCATTCTTTCTATTTGTTATACTTATTCTTTCTATTTCTGCAAATAAAAGAAGTAAAAGACAAAAATTTGGACCAATTTTTCTCTGCAAAAGAACGTATGGCAGATGAAATTCTCAACATGATGAGGAGACAGAAAACAATGCCAAAACACGAAACATAATATATAAAATTGCGCAAAGAAATAAGAAATAAATGCAGGCAGGCTAAAGACGAATGAATTGACGAAAAATTTTCAGCTTAAATTTGTTTCTCAACATTTCACCTTTCTTAGCAGATCTTCTATTATTACAGTGTGAGATACTTCATAAATTTAATTTAAAATTTCAGCATTTAAACATTTTCAACATTTCCTGTTTGTGACTAATTATATCCAATAATTGAGCATTTTATATTCCCCTTCCTGCACATATATCATTCCAACAACAAAAACTTTATTTTAGGCCGATGTAAGGCATCACACAAAATTTTTTTATTAATTTGCCTAACATTTTTCTATTATATAAAAATATATATATATATATATATGTCATATTCCCCAATCTATATATATATATATATATATATATATATATATATATATATATATATATATATGCCATAATTGATTTGAATTATGGTATCTCTACAAATATTCTTAAATGTCTATAATTGGTAACAGAAGCCATTGGTTTATACCAACGGATTTCCATATTTCATACTTCTACAATTCACTCTCATGTGGTCATGTGTGATGTCATGAGATGCGTTGCGATTTTCGCTTCTAGCGTCTTATATGCGCGTGTTTATCGTTGCTTAGAAATCATCTATGTAAACATTGACAGACTATCATCACTGTCGTGTCCGTATATTGTTTAATATGTTGCAATTGACATCTTTGATAATGGCTTAAGTAAGCCGAAAGCTTAGATTGTATTAAAAAAATATGGATCACTATTGTGAATTGTAATAATAATGTTATTAAACTTATCAGATGATACGAAAGAAATTCAGAAATTATTACTAGAATTTCTTCAATAAAGTTAATTTTAAAAATGATATGCTGCCATGGAAACCATTCATCACCAATTATATCTGAACTTGTAACTCTAGAAAGGACAAATTCACAAAAGCAAGAATTTCTTCAATAAATTTAATTTTAAAAATGATATGTTGACATAAAAACTGCACACATCAATTATATCTGATCTTCTCTCTCTAAAAAGAACAAATGCATCAAGACAAAATAAAGGCATCCAATCAAAATTCTTTAATGGTTACATGATACAATCGACATCTGAAAAAAGTACCTTGAGTAAAGTGACTGCAATATTGTGATCCAAACAACTGAGATTGACATTGTATAATGAGGAGTTCTGAATCCTGTCTTCAGATTTCCGGTTTTTTAGTTTTAATATATTCCTTGTGAATCCTAATACCAAAATTTATGGATCAGTCATAACAAATTTAGTATTGAAAACGAGGAAACTGGATATGCAAGATGTTATAAAATCAATATATGTTCTAAAAAATAGTTTTCAAAGATTTAGACTCTCATGTTGATGTCACACATGACATCCAACTCCTTGAATATCTATCTAGAAACATTTTCTCAAATCAATGATGAAAAATGGTTTCAAGCAAATGGTCTCTGTAGGTCTTGAAGAGGACTCTCCTCCATCGGCTCATAGACTGGCACCATAGAATAACAAAGAGAATTTTACTGAATAGCAGAAATCACATAACGTGTTGATTTTAAGCTGCAGCAACAACTAAAATGGATAGCACATGTGGCCAGAAGAGAAAATAATGATATAATCAGCATCTTGACTTTCAAAACTTTCTTAAACAAAAGGATAGGAAAGAACTCTCCCCTATCAATACTAAAGCTATTTTCATGAAAAAATGTTTTAAGAGAGATTTTTTTTTAAAATTTCAACCAAAAGTAATACTAAGTATTTAGGCAATGAACACTGAATGTTTCCTTATAAGAAAATGGCTACTATTACCATTATTCTAGAAACTTGTGTTGATTTAAAAGATTCTCTTTGTTTACAGCCTGTTTGTAAGCTGATGTTTGCAATTTTAGTAATTTTTTTTTTAATGGTGTTCACCCCGCACAAGACCCTGGAACCACTCAAGGTAGAGGGATATAGAGTAAGAGGCATAGTTTACGTGGCTAGGTGGTGAAGATAATGGTGAAACCTAGACATGAACAGGTTAAGATTGTAGTGATTGAGGAAGCATCCTCTTGGGAGTCAGTTCCACTTGAGGTCTAGGTTAATTTTAAGCCCCAAAAGGTGCTCAAGGCATGGCACCTCTGTGAAGGAACATCCATTCATTGTGGTTGGTGATAGTTCTGGGTCTGATCAGAGATGATGGAATGTAACTAGTTTTGTTTTCAAGGCAATGAATGTAATCAACCAGTTTTCCCACCAATATCAGAGCTAGGTCAGAGGAGAGATCAGCTGTGAATCTCTGGTCATCTCACCAATGTAAGTGACTATAAAGTGTTATCCATATACAGTAAAATCCCAATAATATTGTAGATTCAGATACAACACAATGCCTCAGTTTTTTGTTTTTTTTAAATCATTTCACCAAGGTGATAATGCCACTAAGATGCCAGGCTACTGAGAGTGAAAGAGAATAATAAAACATTAATGAGAAGAAAGGAGAATAAAACAATGTATTTTAGGAAGACAGAAGATAGCAATTGATGTTGCATTTAAATTTGTAAAGATTATAGGTGACAGGGAAGCAAGAAACTGGAAGAGAGTTGCACAGATGGGAAGTGCAAGAAAAGAAACTATTAGAATAGAACTTACAGTTAAATCTAGCTAGTTCAACAGTAAAATGATGTGACCTAATTACTAATCTAGTCTTTTTCTATGTGCCGTGTCCCTTCAGGTCATGAGCAATCATGACTCTCCAAAATTTACTGTCCTTTGTAGCTCTCAATAAATTAACCTAAACCTCATTCCGCCACCCATTTACTCAAGCTCACTAAGTAGGTCATGTGTGTCCTGTGCATATCAGATTTTTCAAGCCCTCTTTCCTCAATGTTACCTAGAAATTTCAACTTTCTCTTTCTGATTCTAAGTATAAGTTTCCTTTTTTTTTTTTGTAACTTTGTCATTGCTCATATGTTCAGTTCATGGTATCCTCAACATCCTTCTGTAGAACAATATTTTTGTTGCTTCAAGTCACTTCTTCATCTGTGAGGAGATCATTCAACTTTCACTGCCATATAGAAGGAATGATATTGTATAACAGTAAAATTCATGCAGTTGAGATACTGAGAAGGAGAGCTCATTAAGACAGTTGCCATGAAAATATTTATAGAAAAGACAGAGGGAGGCCATGTCACAGCAGTGGGGAAAGTGACTGAAGTCAAGATGACAGGTCAGAACTTATGGCATTATATATATCCTTCTTTCGATTTTGTCAAGAATTACAAGATATAAGTTATCATATTGGAGGATTGATATTATATAGTCTTGTATCACATTATTTACATTATTCAGACTATTGTCCTCATCTTTGTCACCATATTTATTACAATGTTTCGGCCGTTGTACGCTCTGGCCTTCTTCAGTGGTTGGAATGTTGAACTGAAACCTTCATTTCACTCACTAGGGTAGACTGTTCTAGTTCCACTTGCCATGTCTCAGTGGATAAAGGCATTGGTTAGATCCAGTGACAGGACCCAAACAGTGTGAGTTCAATACCCAGTTAAGGCAGTGGAGAACTTTCAGAGGGAAAATTAACAGGAGATAACTGATAACTGACATCCATTAAACATGGTACATGGAACTAGAACAGTCTACCCCAGTGAGTGAAATAAAGGGTTCAATTCGACATTCCAACCACCTGAATAAGGCCGGAGCATACAACAGCCAAATCGTTGTAATAAATATGGTGACAAAGATGAGGACAATTGTCTGAATAATGTAAATAATGTACATAATACCTCATCTCAGAAATATAGACAGATCTTGTACCACAGTAAAGTAAGTGTAGTGTGATACAATAATACAGATTTCACCCCAAATAAATACCTAATGTCCTTAAGAAGCAAGAGGTTACTGAGAGTGGAAGAGAATGAGAAGACTTTAGTGAAGAGAAATGACAATGCAAAAAAAGGTTTCAGGAGGTCAAATGATGGTGATTGACTTTGCATTTAACATTTGGAAAATTGTAGGTGGCATGGAAGCAAGGAATCAGAAGAGAGTTCCACAAGCAAAAAATGCGAAAAAAGAAACTCTTACAATGGAACATAAGGTTACACCTACGTATTTCAAAGGTAAGATGATGAGACCTAATTTCCAATCTAGTAGTAATGCTCAAATTCGTGTAGTCAAGGTACCAATCAGGAGAGCTCATTAAAACAATTACTATGAAAATATTTATAGAAAAGACTGAGAGAAACTTGCGGAAAAGGGACTGAAGTCGAGATGCTAGGTCAGGGCCAATAACATTACAGAACCTACTTTGAATTTTGTCAAGAATCTTGCGATACATAGGAGCACTAGACCAGATATGGCATCAATATTAAGTGCATGAATGAATGGTAAATTTCTAAATGTGCAAGATGGATTCTGGTGAGAAAAAATGTCTGGCACAACACATTGAATCACCATTCCTAGCAGCAGACCTAACAATTGATTCAATATAATCATGTCTGTAGAAATCTTTTTTTTTTCTTTTCTTTTTTTGTTAGTATTTTATTATATTACTTTCATTAACAACCCCAAATTAGCACATCCCTGCTTGCTCTGCAATAATATTTTACAGAGTTTAACACTATAATACTCTGTTATAAGACAATGTATGGCCCAGAACACAAAATTAACATAATCCTATACTGGGGATTGATAAAATATTAGCTTGGGATGACTGATTAGTTTTTTTGTGAGACGTAAAATTTTCAATTAAAATTCTTATATATATATATATGTGTGTGTGTGTAGTACTTAGTGGAAAGTGCTCAATATCAGTGATAGTGCTAACATATTTGCGTGGAACCCAGGGTCACAAACTAATATCCATACAATAAAATATATAAATCTCCCAAAAGCATCTAATTTTTTACATTCTAACTTTTCATCAACAGTGGCATGCTTTGAATAAATAAAATAAATTTCAATAATCACACAGAGACGAATAAATAAAACTTTAGTGTTTCTTTTTAAACTGGTGGTTGAAGCACTTAAATTTAGATATTTATATTTATCATTATATCTTAAAAAGTTGATCAAATTGTACGAAATAATTCTGCTTTAATAAAAAAAGATCATATTTTTTTTTTGTGAAAAAAAAACTTGAATGATCCATTAAAAAACAACATTCATCAGTTATGTTTTCTGCTTATTATAAACTAAATTTTCTTTTTTTTCTAATCAGTATCACCCCAAGCAAGGCATTAAAGCCACTAAGACACAAGGGCTTACTGGGTGTGGAAAGAATTAGAAACAGAAACATTAATAATGAGCAGAAAGAGAAAAGAGTAATCAGGAGGATAGTAGATAGCAATTGACAGTGCATTTAAATTTTTACAGATTAAAGTTGGTTGGAAAACATGGAGCTGGACGGGTGTTCCGCAAGTGAGAAGTGCAAGGAATAAAACTGTTTGCATAGAACTTATGGTTACATCTAGCCAACTCAACTGTAAATTGAATAGATCTTGTTGTCAGTCTAGTAGTGCACTTAAATTAAAAAATTCTAGGTACAATAGCGAAGAGCAATATTTATTCTGCTAAGTATAGAAATGTGGCACAAGGCCAAAATGGGGAGTGGAGAAAAGGACAGTCTTTTTCTGTCTTAACGTCAAACACCCGGCCCGTTTTAGGATCAAAGTGTAGTATCTGTGCTTTGTGATCATGCGGGCTGGCTTCTGTCGAACTCCCTAATGCAGGGAGGAACTCGGAGGAAGCTTTGCCGAAGGGCAAGGTTTCCTTCGGGGAGGTAGACAGGACCTGAACCCGTCCAGGCGGGTTCAAAGGTCATATTTTTGGCCGAGCCTACGGGCTCGCGGGCAACCCACATTAAACTGGCCTTGTGCCACATTTAATCCTCGTGGGTGGGTTAATAAATACTAGCTAGCCACAAACACTGACCCAAATATACAACAATATTCTTTACACCACAACAAAGCATCCTTACTTATCTTTCTTACTACATACACCATAATACATCATTATCTCCATGAAAGTCCTAACTTAACCCGATATGTACAATTCATTGTCTGTTGGGGGAGAGGAATAAAACAACAAATATAAAAATCTAACCCCAATGAATATTTACAAAAAGTACAAAACTATTTACAAGAAACTAAACAAAATAATGTTAGTAATAAAACCCCATAGTCCCTAAATGTGGCAGAAACATCAGTTAACTGGACAAAATCAATGTGGGACTTTAATAATATAAAATATTCATTCATCCCATAGCGAAGAGCTCATCTGAGAAATTACCATGAAAGTATTTGTAGGAAAGACACAGGGGAGCAACTTTATGCTAGTGGGAAAGAGACTGAAGCTAAGACACCAGGTGAGCCTCAAAAATATTGCTGGTTCTTCTATGGATTTTATCAAGGAACTGAAGGTAAATAGCAGGGGCACCGGACCATATGTGGCAGCAATATTCTAAGCATGGATAAATGGTAGACTTATAGATATGTATGATAGATTATGGAGAGAAAAATTGTCTTGCTTGATACAGTGAACCATCTTTCTTGGTAGCTGACCTAGCAATGGATTCAATATAGTGAAAACAGAACAGAAAATTTGAAAAAAAATTTGAAAAAACATGAAAAATTTAGTCATGTTACAAAGGTTATTGTAAGTGTACATTTTTTAATAAAGACTTTAAAAACTCTCGATTGAGAATAAATGAAAGGTGCTAATTTTCTTTATATACAGTTATGTGCCATTCTTGATACACGCTTAGGGTATTATGTATCTTTTGATACAAGATTGACAAGGCAGATTTTTTTGCAGTAGGTTGCCATTTCTTTCTGCAGTAAACCAGTTGCCATCCAAGGCTATAGAACCCAGTCTGTTCTGCTATTTAACCATAGCTGGGAGGAGAAGAGGATTCCTACTTTTCCCAAGGGTATTAGCACATAAGTGAATGTAATGGATACAACTGGAATTCAAACTCGGCTCTCTGATTCCTTAATCTGAGCTGCTAACCGTTACTCCACCGTGCCTCCAGTTCTTTATATAGAAAATGAATAATCCTTAAATATTATAAAAGCTACACAAAGCAAGAAAATTAATAAGTCACTTTCCATGTAAAATTATTTTTAGTGATTTTCAGATAACAGAAATACTTAAATGAGAATAAAGTTATGATTTTTATAAAACTAAATTTTGCATAAATTTAAAACATTGATATTTGCACTTTAATTTATTTCCTAGACATTTTAATGCTATTTTTATTTCACTAGAATTTTTTTTACAATATTCTGACATGTGTTGAAGTTAACCAATCAATGAAATTTGAATAAAAGTTGATTTGTTTGAAAAAAATACATTAACAAAACCTTACTTCACAGTTTCATAATTTCTTTGATTTAATTTTATAGGATTTCATGGTAAACAATATATTTTAAAGAAAATTTTTTTCCCTTTTTGACAGCAAAGAATAAATTCTTATGATTTTTTTACTCTTGAGCATGCAACATACAACAGGCCATGCAGAAATATTTTTTCTTGCAAACACAGAGCAAACTGGAAACTGTATTCTTGTATACAGAAACTTAAAAGATAAGCAAAAAAACAATATTACATTTTTATTAAATAGCTATTTGTTATTTTAATCATTGAATTGTTTTTAAAATTGTGGGAGTATTTTTTATGTTAAATAAAACTTTTTACAAAAAAAAAAAAAAGGAAAATTTAATGTACTAAGCTAAATGTACCAAGTAAAACCAACTGCACTTACCCATTTGCACTTCTCCCCCAAATTTGGTTTCAGTTGGTCAATGTATGGCTATTTGAGGGGGTGTGACAGGCAGATGGACTAACAGAAGTCATAGAATTTTATATGTAGATTACTTAAACTATTAATAATTACAATTTTTTTTTTTTAATTTGATTTTGGTACAATTACAAAATAATGGTGACAAAAGTTAGTCTGGTGCCCTGGGGTGTTCGTGTATATTTTTTGTGTATAACAATTTTGCCAGAGCAGTTTCGCTCTCAGCAATTATTTCCTTCCTAACAAAGGCAAATTTGACACATGGCCAATTTAACATGTGGGTCAACACGAAAATGTGTGGGCAAGACCAAAAATTGCACCAGACCATGACCAGTGTCACAAAAGATTCAGAATACTCTATCTGCACTATATTGAGGAGTTTCTGCTTTGAGGTTGAAATCGTCAGGTCCAATATAACAAGAACATAGCTGAAGAGGAACAGATACTTTAACTGTGTAACTGAATGTCAGCAGGGAGGCTAAGCATTAAAACTCTGATCCAAGGCTGAGAGAAATTTTGATTCTACGCAAAGCATGCAGATGTTATACTTATCTGAGACAGAAACGTTGATTGATATATAAATAATCCTGTCATAGTAAAGAAAATAAAAATCTATTTGCGCGAATTGCAAATCTGAGATAATCTAAATCAAACAAGTACAAAAATTTAAATATCTGGAACATGCGACACTGAAATGCAACGGCATATTGAGTCTTGTGGTTTGACGTAAGGATGCTGAGAATACCATGAAACAAACATGTCAGCAGTGGTGAAGTTTTAAAGAAAGTAGAAAAAAAAGGGACATTTATATTTAACATCATAAAGATAAGGAAAGAGGGCTTGGAAAATTTGATAGTCACAGGACAGATTGAATCAAGCTTGAGTAAATGGATTGCGGAACAGGAACTAGGAAAGATAACAAAAAGACAACATTTATTAACAGCTATAAAGGAGAGGAAATTGTGGAGAGCTATGAACGTCAGCATCATGTATAGAAATGGTTCATAGAAGAATATATTTAGAAAGGTCTTAGCAGAACTAAAAGTTCTATTGTTTGACATGATCTTAACAACATACAGAATTTCCCAGAATTGGTCTATATTTGTGGAACCAATTCTATTATCAGAACAATGATCTTAATTAACCTTTTTCTTAAACGTATCATAAAAGGTGATGTTCACTGCAAGAGGTAGTGGAGAGACAAAGATAAATGTTGACAACCGAATCCAAACACTGAGCTCCATGGAAGATAGGTAATGTTGTGCCTGCATGTGATGGGACCATCAGGGTATTATTCATTTAGAGTTCTTAAAAGTGTATTAAACTGTTATGTGATATCTGTCCTGCATGACAGTGAGTACTGGACAATCTCCTCAAAGTCTTGAAGCAACAGAAATGTAATTCTAAAGAAGGATTCTGAGAATACCATGTGAGCAATAAGAAAGTTTTAAAGAAAATGTAAACAAAAAGGAAACTTATACTTAACATTAGGAAGAGACAGTTGAGGTTTCTGGGGCATATAACGAGGAAAGAGGGCATGGAAAATTTGATACTCACAGGACAGATAGGGGACAAGAGGGATAGAGGAAATCAACACATAACATACTTAGTGAGCTTGAGTAAATGAATAACAGAACAGGGTTTAGGAGAAATAACAGAAAGACAAAGTTTATTAAGAGCTACAGGGGATAGGATACTCAGGAGAGCCACGATCGCCTACGTTCTTCCATAAAGATTTTAGTTTAAGCATCATCATTGTTAATTCACTGAATGTGTGAGGTCATAAGATCAAAGCACAGCTGAGTACCTGACCAGTTCCTGCCACATAATTTGGTTGAAAGCTGGAGAGGTATTCATTCATGTATGTCTTGATAATGTAGACCTGGCGGAGCCCATCGCTCTCCAGTTCAGTCTACAGCCATGGCTTACTTTGGCCATTGATTCCACTGAGGAGAACCTTTGCTCTGTCTATGGACTTCAGTCTAGGAAGCACTCCACCCATTAATCACCACACTGGCTGTATATGTAGACAGGGAGTCAAATCTACGACATTATGCTCGTTGGCTGTTGGCACTCCAAATAGATTCATCTCCTCTTGGACTGGTCTTGTTCTTAATCCTGCTGGGCATCTAGCCTTCTTGCTCATCAGAAAATTCTAGTGAGGGAACTCGTTTTGTCACTGATGACCTGACCACGCACCCTGCTGCAGATAGTAATGAGTTACATGGTACTAGTAGAGTAAACTGATATGCTATTTATAAATATAAATAGAATTCGGAATTAATTAAGCAATGTCAGAGATAAATGGGTGTGTGTATGTATGTATATATATATAATATATATATATATATATATAGGCAGCATATTTTCATTCAAATTGGTTTGGTTAAATCATTTAAACATATCACGTCGATTAGTTTTCATTGTGATCTTTTCAAGTTCATTGATTAAGAAAAATACCAAAATTTTCATTGAAATAGCTTTTATTTTTCAAAGTACTTTCAATATTATCTGCAACCATCTTCAGGGAGTTGTCTGCAAGTATGTATATGTGTTACTATAAATTCAAAACATTTCAACTGTTCATTTTTACTGCTTATACAGCAGTTTAGATTTCAAAGTTCACTTTTTTTTTTCTTTTTTTTTTTCCAATTTAAGGGAGGTAACTTTTTCCATTTTTGCTTATACATATATCATTTTTTTTCTATGAGCATTTAAGGATTTTGTCGTCTTGCTCATAATTGACTTTATTTTATTTGGGGCTTTAATTCTCTTCATTCTCCCAACACCTATTCGAAAAATACTTGTAGATGATACTGACCTAATTTTGAAGATGTTTAAAGGTAATTGAAGCATTTTTTATCAAAATATACAGACCTACATGTAAATTCTTTTTGATTTGAAACCAGCAAGAATGTACTGTGTGTGTTGTAAACACTCAACAATTCACCACACCATGAAATTACTACTACTGCACAGCTGTGTAAAATATGAACAAAAAATTATACTAACAATAAAAATTATCCACTCCCTTGAAAAGAACTACAGAATTAGTTGAAAACACTTGAGACAATAATTACTATGGACAATTTGTATACGCTTTCATTCCTCTAAAGAAATAATGGATATATATATATATATATATATATATATATGATACAGCGAAACAGTCTGTCTGTGGAGGAAACACACACACACACACACACACACACATACATACATATATATATATATATATATATATATATATATATATATATATAACTTTTAGATAGAATATATCTGTAAAAGGACAATATTAATAAAGACAAAAGGAAAACTTAGTCAATGGCTTTCATCCTCTCAGGGACTATCAAGGCAAAAGTGAGGATTTTATCTTGTAACAAGTATTTATATACAAGAGCAAAAATGTTATTGGTTTTCGAAAATTTTTAGATATAGGAACACCCATAAATATTCATCAGGTTAGCTGAAAATTCAGGAAAGTTATCAAGGACATGAATTGGTGTAATTCAATGTCTAGAAAATGAAATTGAGTAAACAATGTTTTTGACATTATATTATTATCAGTCATATATATATATATATATATATATATATATATATATAGTTATTTTTATTATAAGAGATTAGAACAAAAATATGTTGAAATAGCTGCAAAATAACTTTCATGTTTCATCACTGTGTCGTACGTCTTCAGGGGATGTTAAGTGACTGCTGATTAAATGGTTTTTAAGAAAATTTCAAAAGTAAAGTGTTATCTCTTTTTTTAAAAGATAAAGTGGTTGGTGGTGAGGAAATACAAGGTCAGAATTAAAAGTAGACTTGTGGGTTTGCCTCACTCAACCAATCAAGTGTCAAATCTATGCTAAATAGAAAATTAATCTCAGAGAGTGGAGGTGGGTGTAGTTATTTTTTCATCACATGATAAACTGGAACTTAAACAGGTCATCATTGACATTAACGGAAAACACACAAGCAACAAATGTATCATGATTGTAGACAAATATGACAGCATGTTCAATTTTTCGAAAGACACTGATATATATATATATATATATATATATAAAAGAATGCTGATTTCCCTGTGAGCTATAATCTCCAGCTATTCAAGTGTAATGTCAATCGACATCTCCAGTTGCCTTGATCTATCCACTACCCTCATTCTTTCTACTATCACTCCTATCTGATCTTGCCCTAAATTTTCTGTAACCCCTTGCATCCTAGTGGCTTCCCGCCTTGCTTGGGATGAAATGCTTAAAAAAAGAAAAAAAAAATATATATATATATATATATATGTATGTATGTATGTATATATATATATATACATATATATATATATATATATATACATATATATATATATATATACATATATATATATATATACATATATATATATATATATATATATATATATATATATATATATATATATATATGCACACACAATGTTTGTGGGTGCAAATTTTGTTATTATTCTTTTTCTTGATTTTTTTTTTTTTGTCCCCACCCCTCTCCCAAAGTCAGCATATTCCCAACAATTTGTTACTTGGTAGGGTGGACACAAAAGATGATCATTTTTCTGATGTTTTTATTCTTTTGGAAATGCAGATTGGACCAAGACATTCATCCACAATTTTTTTTTTTTTTTTTTTTTTCTCTTCCCCACCCGGTCTGCCAAAAAGATGAAAATGATTACAAAGCCATAAACAGACTCTGCAGTGAATGTTTATTTGTTCAGGCCACACTGCATCCCTTCCATTAAACTGGCAGTGTTTTTAAATGAAGTAACAAGCCTTGGGTCTGGTTACACCTCAGCATATTTACTTACCTCTTCATAACCATCCCTAGCCACTACCTATCTATCAGTGTTGCATTTTGGGACTGTGAGGGCAGGGGCTTTCAGTGAGGCAGCAGCGGAAGCTCTGCCTCTTTTCCACTATATTTTGCTTCTAACAGATGGCTTTTCCTTTTTACTGCTTTGGACTACAAGACATTTAGTTCCAAATTCTCAGTGGCTTCCTTTTCTCCTTTATTTCTTGCCTTCTTTTTTCCTTTCTCACTTTAAACCTTGCCATCTCCTTACATTTTTTTAGCATATTTTTGTTGATGTTATGAAGGGAATACAGCTATATCTATAATAACTGGGTGCATGGCCAAGTGGTTAGACTTTGCTTTCTGACCATAGGACCCATGTTAAAATTTTATCATGGTCAATTTATCAGGAAGGTGACTTCTTGATGTTATCAGTTTGGAGAGGCAATCCCAGTGTGCAGCACATTCAGAAAGTACCTGACCCAAATCTTCTGAGTGAAATTGGATAGATGGAACTGTTCAGAAGTTGTCAGTAGTTGTGCTAGCATGAAGTTACAAGTCATCATAACTGAGGTTTTGTGCATATTGACATTGTTCAAACTGCTGATCATTCCAGATTATGCCCTCACTTAGAAACTGTTACTAAGATCTGCTCAGCACCGTTGCAGTATAAGTTACAGATGGGTTCCGTGGGTATTGAGCAAGCACAAATGTTCCTGAGCAGGCATTTGCAAACAGAATGGTCAGCTTCAGGGGCATGTTGTATTCAGTTGTCTCTCGATGTCCCCAAGTATTTTTCATCAGTTTATTGAATAATGTTCGAAATTGCATAGTAGTCATATTATCAATAACTTTGAAAAGAGTCATTAATATTAGGTTGGTGCAAAAATAATGATGTAATTATGTCGTTTTTTTACGTAAACGTCAAAAAAAGACATTATTACATCATTATTTTTGCACCAACCTAATATATCTAGCATTGTTTGGATGGCCAAGTTTCTTCTATGAATAGTTGTCACTGTTAACACACTCTCAGGATTAAACCTGACAAATACTGAACAACCGATTTATGAGAGTGTGTGTGTGAGAGAGAGAGAGATAATGCCCGTTTGTGGTAAGAATTATTGTCTAGTAGAGATTGCACAACATTACAATGACACACACCAATGGTGCTAAGAATCCTAGGCAAGCATGTGCAAAATATCTCGATTAGCACCGAGAAGGATATTATATCTGTTTTCCTTTTAAACTGATCCCTTATAAAAGACTTGGAGCCCATCACTCCGAGTTGGCTAACCACATGCCTGGGCATCAACCCATTTCTATGTTCCCATTCATATACACGTGTGTATATATATTAGGTTGGTGCAAAAATAATGTCGTTTTCTCACATAGTAACATATGTGAGAAAACGACATTATTTTTGCACCAACCTCATATATATATATATATTCATTAAAAACAACAGGCAAGGTATTGTGATTAAGCTTATTATTTAATTTTTCTTGTGAGTGTTTGTTTTTCGTGACATAGTGTGCAAAATAAAAAGCGTAATCACAGTAACTTGTGTCGTCTAAATTTAAGGTATGAACTACGAGTGAGACACAACCCTGGTTTGACGATCCTTCATTTTTGAGGGTGAAACTTACATTGCGTCTATTTTATTTTTATTTTTTATTTCTTTAGTTTTATAGACTCTAGAGTGTATTGACCACTTTAATTACTAACTTTATCATAGAGTTTACCAATTATGATTGTGTTTCATATATATGTGTGGACCCTGAATTCAACACTGTGTGGCAACAGTCTGTTTTGTGCTTGAATGCAATCTTCATGTGTATGGTGCTTTGACTATATATGCTGGTCAGTGGGGCATTATGAGTAGCAATGTCATATTATTGTATTATTATTGGTTAGGCAGCAATGGTTACATTCTAGAGGCTATTGAGTGGAAACAATTGGCAGTCAGGATGCAGTTATTTATAGCTATGGTATAGTTTGTTAAATTTTGGCTCATTATTGATTACAGTGTATTTTGTATTTATTCATTCATTATTTGTTCTTATAGATATAAATACCAAGTTGTATGTAATTTTTGATGGGATCTATGCTATTATACATATAATGTCAAAAGTAAATGATCTCAGTATCTTTGTAGACTATTGGATCCTTAATGGTATGTAGATGTGCAGATATATTACAGCGAGACAGAATGAGACAATCAGAGAGCCAAGTTTGAGTTCTGGTTAAATTCATTAAATACCCTTGGGAAAGGCATGAATCCAGCTCTTCTCTACCCAACTATGGTTTAAATTGTAAGACTTGTATCTGGAAAAATCATTGCTATTCTAAAAAGTTTTTAATGCAATATTCACTCACAAGAAAAAAAGAATTAATCTTACAACTCAAATTATGTTTTGTCTTTAAATAACAAATAAAGAATTGATAACACATAAAAAATAAATCCATTAATCTTCATGGTATTTCTTGGGGCAGTGGAAAGTTACTTGGCAGCATCCATCTCCTCTCGGTATATGAGGAAACAACTTTTAATATGATGCCAACAATCGGAAGTAATCTCTGACCTGAAGAAGTGGGGGGATGCACTGGTTATAGACATCAAGGATTTTTAGTGACCAGGGACAAATCAAGGATATGATAAGGATTTTGTAAATTAAAACCTACCAAGCCTATTAAACAACAAACAAATTGAAAAACTTATTATAAAAATACACAATCATAAAAAAGTAAATTACAACCAAATTCACTAAAAAAAGATACTGACAGGTTCAAAACTGCAGACCACAATTAAAGAGCTTCAGGTGAAAAGATGCAACCGACATCTCTGCAGAATATGCAGCTACCTATTAGAAGGCCACTAATTTCATTTTGAAGACAGGTTCAAAATTAAAACAATTTCTCATGCAACTCAAAACTTAATATATATCATAGCATGCAAAGGTTACCACAAACAGTAAATTGGTGAAACCAACTGGACACTCCAACAAAAGATGACAGTTAATTGCCAACAAATTAGGGATCCCCACACTAGAAAAATACCCTTTAGCCAATGTAGAGAGGAATGCAAAGGATCAAACTTTAATATCTTCCCATTCTACCAATGTGACTACAAAACCACCAAACAAAGAAATATTTCTGATCAGAAGTCTCAATTCATTACATAAACTAGAGATACATCCCTCAAAGTAGATTATATTATATTTTCCTTAACATAAATGACAGATAAAACCAGTTGGGTCCCTTGACTTTTTTTTCTTTTATTTTTGACTTGAACAACAGCATGGGGTAATCTAATAAACATTTACAAACTTTTTGAAAAACTAAAAGCAAAACTGGTTAAAGTAAAACTATATTTTCTGAAAAGCCTCATATAAGTAAAACAGTTTTAACAATTCTCTGTAAACATACATGTATTATATATATTACATATAAATATAAAAAACATTAGGTATTTTTCCAAATTTTCTTATTTTCTCTCTCTCATATATATATATATATATATATATATATATATATAATACCACAAAACTACACTGAATTGTTCCCACAGAGGAGGCTAACTTTCTTTGTCAAATATCTGTTTGATAATGCATTCACCTGCGTTTGTTGCAAACCTTCCATGTTTGCTGATGGAATCTTGCATTGTTATTTGTGTTTAGGGCACAGGTGACATGTTTCTAACATTGTAAACATCATTTTTTTCCACCCTTTCAAGTCAACATCAGTTTCAATTACAGGAGCCAAAAGCTTACGAACTTCACCCAGACTGGTATGCATCTTTACAATCCTCTTAACTGACTCAAAAGAATAAAAAAGATGATATCACCTCGGAATAGCTTTGAATCGTCAAAATGATACGTGATTTTCTCTGCAAGTTGGTCTTCAAGCATCTTATGGCATAATGACTATGACGTTCTCTTTCTCACTCTAGGAACTTCAGACATTCACTCAAGTTGAACTTGAAACTTGAGAACTGTTAGTTTAAAATCTTATCAAAGAAAACATTCCTATTGATGTGTGCGTAAAAAATATATCGTCTATATATAAAAAAAAGTTGTAGCCTCTGTCTGCCTGTTTGTTATGGAACTCCTCCTAGGGTTTTGAAGATATAAACCTAACCATAGATATTCTGAAACTACATTACGTAGGGTATTTGGATAAGTATATTTCATTTTCATCAAAGGAGATCCCCAGAGGGCACACCCCCTGCTCCCACTGAATTTTTACCCTTTGATTTAGATTAAATTTAAATTTGAACAAGGGAATAACTCTTATCCAAAATATAGAAGGAGAAAGCCAAAAGATGGAGATCATATTGGCAAATGAGACAATATGGATGTCAAGTTGAGCAAGAAATCACCAATCAGTGGGTAGTGCCTTACAATACATAGTTGTTGCGACAATTCAACTGTCATATCAATGTTGAAATCTGCTCATCAATTCATTCAATCAAATATTGCATCAAATACATATCAAAGGGTTCAGATCAAGATGTTTTTTCACAAACCCCACACTGAAAATGTTTTCCAGGTTATTTAAATTAAATTTAAATTTCAACAAGAGAATGACTCCTATCCAAAATATAGGAGAAAGCCAGAAGATGGAGATCACATCGGCAAGATTATTGAGTAATATTGAAATGCATCATTTTTCTGCATGAATTATAACAATGATTTAAAATCAATCATCATTTTCTTACAAAAATATTTGTGACATGTAGCAAGGAGTGGGTAATTCGGTTAGTATATATATATATATATATATATATATATATATATATATAAGCACACATTGAGTGCTTGTGGTAATGAAACAGTGCTTCGTGTAAAATAACAGAGTTAAAATTTATACTAAGACTTAATATATATTTGTTCCTCTAGTTGCATTGAACAGTAGGGAACAAATGTATATTTAGTGTGTAAGTATATATATATGTATATATATATATATGATGATGGACTCTGCTGTCAATTTCAATGTATGAGGGTCCAACAACCTCATTCATTTTTTATGTTTGTGCTGTATATGACATTTCAGTCCCACTAGTTACCTGCATACAAGTCCGCATATTGTACAACAGCGAGGATCTTGTGACATAGCCACAGATGATTTTGCTGTTGTCTTTGGCCTATTAACCAGTCAATATGACTGATTTAGAAATTTCTGATACCACTTTGGCACAAATATCTCGAGTTATTTCTATCCAGGGCAACTCACTTGAAGTTAGGATATATTTATATAAAGAGAGAGATTGTTGTTGCTCCAATGAGAGAACTGTCTTTAAGTATATATATATATATATATATATAATCCATGTAAACAATCACAGACTATCATCACTGTCTTGTCCGTATATTGCTTAATATGTTGTACAGTCATTGACATCTTTGATAATGGCTTATGTAAGCCAAAAGCTTAGATTGGATTAAAAAAATATGGATCAATATTGTGATTTTCTTTCTTCGTTTAATGATAATGTTATTAAGCTTATTAGATGTTATGAAAAGAATTTACATAAAATAAATAGACAACACTTGTCTATGTTATTTAATGAAACATGTATGAATATATATATATATATATATATATATGATATTAAATGTTGTTAATACTGTTTATTATAAACAGAGCATTTACTTAAATATCTATAAAAACAACATATAAACAGAAAATATATTAAAATAATTGTCTGACTTGTCCATTTCATTATATATATATATATATATATACACACACACACGCAAGTTCTGTCTATTAAACAGATTCAAGTCATAGTGCATATGTTATTAGTACATATGCTATTAATCAGTTTTACACAAAAGAAAAATGTTTTTTTATTGAAAATTAATAATATGGTTCAATATCCCTCCTGAGTGGATACCTAAATAATATTTAATTCGCTTGTAATTTACAAAGAAAGATAAAACTTGCACAGTCTTTAAAACAAATATCAAAATATTAGTCTGCAAAGGTTCAGCTTTTAAATATGTATAGTTATTAAGTTATTAGAAATATTATACTCTTCAATTAATAGACTTTTAAACTGAGCCAAATACTTTCTGTTAAATATTTTCACACATCTTGTGTCTGCTGTGTGTTCCATGTATGAAGTATAAATAAAAGGACAATGTATTAATTAAGTAATCAGAGTCCAATAGTCTGTGTGATAATATGAATAGCAGCTGGATGTAACAGTATGAGTTGAAGTCACTAAAAAATGTTCCTATGTCTAGTCTACTTCCTGTTATACAAAAATGTCTTCATAAGAAATTGAACTAAAAGAAAAAGGGAAAAAAAAAGTTAATATAACCTCAACAGTTTCTGGAATATAAATAACTGGTTTGTCTTTTTTTTTCTTCTTTTATTAGAAGTGAAGGTGTTTGTCACCATGGTCGATTTGTCAGGGAGGTGATTTCTTGATGTTATTGGTCTGGGGAGGCAATCCCAACATGCAGCACCTTTGGAAAGTACCTGAAAACCATACCACAGGTCAATTCAAGCTTTGTGAGTGAATTGGGTAGATGAAACCGTTTGGAAAGATTTGATTGTCATGCTAGCACAAAGTGACAAGTCACCATGATTCGGGGTTTATGGATACTGGCCTTGTTCCAAAAATGAATCGTGTCAGATTATCCACTCAGTTAGAGTATAAACCACAGGTGGAGTCTGAGGGTTGAGCAGACATCTCTATTAAGGATCTGCTAACAACTTTGCAGACAGGTGAGCTTGAAAAAGAGTAATAGCTGGACCTAGATGTATATAAGTAATTTATTAAAATATAGGAATCCCTCAATTAGTGTGCAACTAATGTGTACATTTAAAGATATGCATTAATCAAATATAATAACTTATAGGAAAGTACTTCAAGTTTTAGTCTCATTCACAATTAATTTCTGATTTGTATACTTTTTGATAAAAATATAAGAAAATACAATAAAAATGCTATGAATTTATGTTGATTAATCTGACTTTTTATGAAAAACTTATTTAGAGTGGTTTTCTGTATGGTATTCTTCTGTTCTCCATATAATTGGCAGTATTGACAAATTGTCCCTTTAATTTTTCTACAAATTTGTTGGCTTCTGCCTTCATCAGGGTCTGCTTTTAAACATTTTCCTTTAAATTCTTCAATAGTCTTGAAAAATTCTTCTAATTGCTTCTTTGTCAAGTTGGTGTGTAAGTAGGGTTTCTTCATATTCTTCAATGTCTTCATATGCTCTTTGAGTGTTCAAATTTGTGAGATCATTATTGGTAAGTTTTTCTGAATGAACTTCCAGCAATTTTTGATTTATTCCTCCAAGAACTCTTGGATTCTGAATTCAATAAACCAACATAGGCTTACTATTACAGTTTAAAATATCAACTGGGATCATATTGTCATTAAAAATAATTTTAACACATATGAAAATACATAAGTTCTTCTATTCGCTGTTAACTTTTTTTTTTTTACTTTCAATTTAAAAAAAAAGAAAAAAAAATGTTTTATCCACAAAATTTTTTTTTCTTTTTTCTGAGCTTAAAATTTCATCATGCATAATATAAAAATCTAAAACAAAAAAATAATTCAATTTAATTTTTTAATTAATTAATTTTTAATGTTATGTATATTCTCTGCTTTTGGAAATTTTCCAAATATATCATGAGTATTTTAACCTGAAAATTTTATTTATGATCTTTTCATCATAAATGCATACAGCATTTAAATTTCAATTTTTTTGAATAAATGTACATTTCTGTATCTAATCAAATCATCCACATTTTTTTTTTAACAAAAAATTGGGAATTTCCTTTTAAGGCCTTCAAAATAAACATAAAAAAACTCAAAATATTCAAAAAATTTTAATGGAGACAAATATTCAAATATGTATTTTTTATTATCAGCTTATATAATAAAATTTATCTGTTTATAACTGTCCATTTTTAAAAAAATGTAATGTCAATCACTATCTACTGTCCACCTGATTACTGTTGTTCTTGCTCCTTAGTAAAGTTTTTGTTTTCTAATTCTTACACACCCATTAACCCCTCATGTCTTAGTGGCTTTACTCCCTTGCTTGGCGTTAACTCAAAAAATGTATAGAATATCTCCCTCTTTATCTTGTGCACAAGCAGCTTGTAAAAAAGCCATCTCTTACATTGTCATTCTAACACAAAAATGTATTTGGTTGCAACCAGTGGTGACAGCCAACTTGGTGACAGCTATACATACATCTCATCTGAAGAATGATTGATATGACAAATATGTTAATGAGAAATAACCAACCCTAAATGAAAAAAAAATGATCTCGGATCTGTATATATAACCAACAATAAAAAACACAGAAAACATCATATGACATTTTTTATATCATATCATATGACTGTTTTATTAGAGAGTATCTGAAAGTTTTCATTCTTCTATGTGTCATATCTCTTTAGGATGTTGGCGGTCATAGCTCTCCACAACTTCCTAACCTTTGTAGCTCTTATTAAGGTTCTTTTTTGCCATCCTTCCCACTCTCTATTCTGCCAATCTTTTATATAAGGTTGTTGGTTAGGTTTTGCATTGTTTCTCTATTTTCCTTTTGTGTTCTATATGTATTGTGAGTGTCAAATTCTCCAAGGCCTCTTTCCACATTATATGTCCCAGAAGGTTCTCTTTCTAATTCTAACTTTAAGTGGTACTTTTATTTCAGCAAAATATTACAAATAAAAGAATCTTGTAGAGTGTATGTTGATGAGCGTCATATGGTGAAAGGACTGAAAAGCTTTTATGGTTAATTTCTTTTATAATTTATTTTTTCATTGTTTATTATTGGTGGATAGATTTTATATTTAATTTCAAAAATTGTTCAAAATATATTTTATTGTACACAGATGTTGGCCCTCACAATTTTGCATAAAAATGAATTTCTTCTGAAAGTTTGAGTGTACAGTAAAATATATCTTGAACAATTTTTTGCAATATATACAAAACAGATAATGTAACTTTGAACTAAACAAATAAGATGACCAACCACTGAAAAAAGAAAGAAAATACTATAAATTCACATATAAACAAAAGTAAATGTAATAATGAATAATCAACAATAAATAATGAGTAAAAGTTAACAAATAGCACTACAGAAATATCTACAAATAATCACATTCAGGTCCACAATTATTTCTTCTCATTAACCTCTAGAATAATTGTTAGGATAATGCAATAGACCTTGCTGGCCACAATGCACCATTGACCTTGCTGGTCATAATGCACCATTTATATAGGTTTGCTATATAAATATTTTAACCAACATGCAGGGCCTGAATATTACATTCAAGCATGAAGCAAACTTCCATCACTGGGTGTTGATCTCAGTTTTCACTTTTTTATTTACATACACTCTATCCTTGATATTGGGCACTTTTACCTATAAATAATAAATGGAAACTATATTTTTATCATATATATATATATATATATATATATATATATATATATATATATATACCAAGTATATGATTGGTGTATATGGAATGAATTCCAATAACCAACAATTACTATTCTTAAAAGAGTGCTCAATACAAAGTAGAGCAGATATAATTATTTATTTAAAAAAAATTTATAACATAAATATGTTATATGTTATAAATTTTTAATAAATGTTATAAATATGTTATATGTTATAAATTTTTTTAAAATAAATATATATATATATATATATATACACACACACACACACATACATACATACATACATACATACATACATGTGCAACATCCGTAGACACCCTGTTTTGCTGTATCACAGCTCATCAGTGTGGATAGACATTCAATTGCTTCAAGCTGAGATTGAAACTCGACCAATTTTGCAACAGTTAAAGACTCCGGCTGTAAGTTATCGGCAGAGAAAGGGAATCTTTTAATGTATTATATACGTGATATATAGAAATGCTAGACTAGAAGTAAGAGCACTCAATTCTGATGAAGAGCTATATAGTAATCTTATATTATTATAATTATACTCTGATGATAATGTATTAAGCTAAACTGTTATGTGTTAATTATATAAATAAGAATTGCTAAACAAATGTTGTACAGAAAGTGAGTTTATTGAAATTTAGCAAGCTTCATCTAATGAAAGCACTGCACAGATTTTCATTAATAATTTCTTTAATATTTTATCTCTTTGTTGTTTATTGGTGGATATTTTTTCATACCTTAATTAATGAATTATTTATAATCCTTTTGATCATGAACAGATTCCAACTTAATTAACCTATTACTTACGTCTAGGCTGACCCGCACAACTCCGCTTTCAGTTAGTAGACTGATATTTGCATGAAGAAGCCTTTAATATATTGCTTTATAATTAGTTTTTCTTCTGAGCGTCTATGTGCTGAGTGTGTATCACAAAACTTAGAACTGGAATGCAGTCGTAGTACTCTCTGCCTGTAGCCCTATTTCGCTTACCATAAAGCTACATCTACTGCTTCTTATCTATTCTGATTACTTCTATGTGCCATGTCCCTTTTGTACATGGGTGGTCATGGCCCTCCAGAATTTTCTATTCCTTGTAGCCCTTAGTAGTTTTTCTACTTTTACTAAAGCTCCTTCCTTCCGTCCAATCATTCTTTCACACAATCTCATCTGGCAAGTGGCTTTCTGCCTTCCCATATCTCTCTTTCCCTTAATATGCCCTGTGAGGGTTAATTTTTCCAAGCCCTCTTTCCTCCTCATGTGTCCAAAGAATTTCAGTTCTCTATTTCTGATTCTGAGTATAAGTGTTTGTTTTGTTAGCATTTTCTTGTTGCTAACTCAATTCCATCCATGGAATTCTCAATATCCTTCTGTAGAATGACAATTCTGTAAATTCCAGTTTTCTCCTCATTCATGGGGATATTGTCCAGCATTCACTGCCATTCAAGAAGATGGATGTCACGTAGCACTCTTTTCTTTGTTTCTCACAAAATTAAAAAAAAAAAAATAACCCGCACCCCAGTTTTTCACAAATATGGCCGTTTCTTCTCTGCTGGACACAATATGATTCTGTATGTTTGCTGTCTATCCAAATAAGTCAGCACTTCCCAACATGGTTGCTAGTGGACCTCTTGTGGCATCTGTTATATTGAAAGGGGTCACTGGGAGTTTTTATTTTATTTGGGGTTGCTAAACATACTCAGTGGAGTATGGTGAGCATTTATCCATTTTTTTTTTATTTTTTTTTTTTAAATTTGAAAAAATTATTATTCAATATTGGCTGCAGAAGGAAATTTTTGAAAAGTATCTAAAGCTATTGGAAGCTATCAAACTTTTCTTCATTGCTTTTCCAAATTCCTATATGGCTGAATGTGGTCTCAATGCAGTTACACAACTTCTTACTAAACAATGAAACCGCCTGCAAATTACAACACGAGATCTACAATTACTTCTAAGCAGCATGGAACCCAGAGTAAGAGCCTTAGCCAGTAATCACCAAAGTCAACCATTACATTTATAACATTGAGATAAGCTATCAAATAAATTTTTTTTTTTTTTCATTTTAATCATTGGCACTTATAATAGAAATGCAAACAATATTAAAATTGCTTTTATACACATATCTAACAGACATCTTGCTATGAATGATGAATTCAGTATAATATTCGAAATTTGTGGAGGGTGACAAAATTTTGTGCTGAAAGAATTCTCTAGTGGAAAAAAGGTTGGGAAACTCTGGGCTACGAGATCTATGTTTATTTATAAGCAACATGGAACCTAGAGTAAGCGCCTTAGCCAGTAAGCACCAAAGTCAACCATCACATTGATAACACTGAGATAAGCTATCAAATAAAAGTTTGTTTTTTTTTAAGCATAGGCAAAGATCTATATGATCAATCTCATGGCCAAACCAGTGGAAGAAACCTGCACCAATCGGGCTGGTGTAAATGAAGCAGACTTTGACAGATCAATTATCCAATGCAACCAGGTTTGCCAGATCTTGCCTGTCTCAGTCCCCTTTGAGCTGTGAGGGAGCCAAATGCATGGACTTCTCCGTAGTGCAGAGTTGTCCACTAATTTCAAAATCATGTGAATGGCTTTAACAGCCACTTCCACCACTATGAGACCCAGACGAGAGAAAGGGAATGGGAAGAGAGGATGACAGGGTGACTACAATGGAAAACAAAATAAGCAACAAAAAATAAATATGTGATGTTTATTCACTTTACCATTTTCAGATAAGGTAATGCCAGTCTGCACAAATATCTGAAAAGGGTTTCTGGAGAAGAAATGTTTAAGAACTCAACTAAGCTATATTTTGAAACATAGTGACTCACCAGAGAAAAAAAAAAAAAAAATTAGTTTTAATAACCATTACAATTATAGGGAGTGATGTTTTATGGGTTTTTTTATATTGATTTGGTACCTTTTTTTTTTCTTTAACACTATAGTCAACCATGCAATGGTCTGCAGAGATCTGTTGATCATGAATTCCGTAACCTATTGGGGTCATAGGGGCACCACATGCACCCCAGCAGCAGCGGTGTTTCCTGAGCAAGATAGTGTGATAGATCCCAAGCCTCTACAGGCTGGTTTGAATTTAGAATTTTCCTTCTCCTAGATCAAGGCTATAGGATCCAGTCTGTCCTGCTATTTACCCATAGCTGTGGGTGGAAGAAGCAAGCAACACTTTACAGGTTTTGAATTCAGAGTTGGTCTTCTAGATCTTTTGCCACTCAAAGCTAGAGGACAAAGTCTGTCCTACTATTTACTCACAGTTAAGGGGAGAAGAGCTGGATTCATAGTTTTCCCAAGGGTAGAAGTATATGACTGAATGTAATGAGCTTGACTGGAATTCAAACTTGGCTCTCCAATTCTTCAATCCATTAATCCACTATGCCTCCTAAGATCTGGTGATGTCCAAAGCCAACTCCTTGACCCTAAACTCAAGTAATTTTTCGCAATATTCATTAGCTGAAAGTATTGAATTGTGGATAATTTTGTCATTTTTTTTTACAAGAACTTTCATGGACTTGATTTATAGAGCCTAAAAGCATTTTGAAACTTTCTACTGATGATAAAACCTGTTATCAAAATTTTAATAAAAATATAAACAGGAACTATTGAATTCATAAGTGATCCTTCAACATATTTGGTTTCCCTTGAAAATTCTCCTTCTAGCAGATTCCTAATAGCTTACAATGACATTGTCACACACTTCATGTATTACTTGCACAGTGTCATGGCAGGAACTCCATCTCATATTCACAGTCCAAGAGATAATGATTTTAACGTTTGGAACTTGGCTGTCTGACTTCCAATTCCAGTTGGATTCATTAAATTCACTTACACACAAATACCCTTGGGAAAGCTATGAATCCACTTCTTTCTCCCCCAGCTATGGGTTAATGAGTAAGATTTGTATCACTAATCCTTATTCTCTACCCATTACCCAATTCTTACAATCTAAAATTATTACATGGTTTTAAATAATCTGAAAAGAGTTAAGTTGTAGAAAACAAATCAATCCGTCATTAAAAAACATTTCAAAGACTCTAAATTAATAGAATAAACATCTGCCTTCCCAGATATTGATCCAATAAAAAACTTGTGATCCAATAAAAAACTTGTGATCCATTAAAAGAGATGTATATGTGAATGGAAAATAATATTCAAGCAAAAATCATCTTTGGAAAGGAATAAAAACTGCTACAAGTAATGTTGAATTTAAAACAGTAGAAAAAGCAACAAATTTAAGGAATGAAAGACAGATCAAAGGTTATGGAATGGGAAGGAGCTCATATCAATATCTATACTAATAAAATGAAGTCTATATCCATTATAGACTCAGAATTTACTGAATGGATTTCAACCAAACTTGGCATTCAGATAGGTTATAACGCAAGGAGTGATAAATGCTATGCAAAGTGAAGTGAGGTTAATCTGCAGGTCATAAAATGTTAAAAACAAGGTCCACAGTCATTTCTGATTTAAGTTTTCTCATCCAATAATATATTAGAAAGGGAGTTAAATCAATTCTTAGTAGTAATTTAATATGTTGCTACTTTCATTCATCATTTTAATCTTACTTATTATAAAACGCAGATTGTGTGTGTCTGTACGTTTATATATTGGATCGGATTTCTTACATTTTTCATCTGATTTCAACAAAACTTCACAGGACTACGTAAAATTACCTTGCAGTGGTTTGAACAGTGCCAAAAATTGGAAAAACACAATTGTTTTTGCACGAAATCAATTTGAAAGCACGGTTAAGTGTATCACATCTGGCCGGAAGTTACTGACAGCTACTCAAACGTCCGAATACCGTTAACTTCCAGTGACTCAGCGTTTATTTTCAGAGAACGATACACAAAAAGTAAACAAGTGAAATCTAAACATGCACAAGTCCTCCTAACTAAAAATAATAACCGAAAACTACTTTAAATACACATGGTGTCCAAATTTTTTACTGCATTCAATAAGTAAAAATCATAAATTGTAAAAGATTACAGAAAGGCTACTAAATGAATAAGATTTCTTAGATCATCTTACTTATTATAAAACCCAGGTTGTATGTGTGTGTGTCTGTATGTTTATATATTGGATCGGATTTTCTACACTTTTCAACCAATTTCAACAAAACTTAACAGGACTACGTAAAATTACCTTGCGGTGGTTCTAACAGCACAAAAATTTGGAAAAACACAATTGTTTTTGCACAAAATCAGTTTGAAAACACGATTAAGAGGCATTAATGAAAGGGGGACAACTCACTTCGAGTTATACTTATTATAAAACCCACGTTGGTTGTTTGTGTGTGTGTTTGTGTTCGTTTATATAGGGATCGGATTTCCTACATTTTTCAACTGATTTCAACAAAACTTCACTTTTTTTTGGTAAATAGTGTTTCTTATTGTTTTGCACACTTTTTTCTTTATTTTTACATTCAGAATGCTTTTAAATTTCCATTTACAAGACAATTGTTTATGATAAAATTCTATTCAATCGGTAGACTCATAACAATTGAAAACAATTTTTGTTTGAGTTTGGGTTTGACCAATTCGTAAAAAAAAAAAAAAAAAAAAAAATAATAAGACATGCATGTCCATCAACCTTAAACAAATAATCTTTATCAGTTTTATTTTTCAGTCTTTATACTTGATCTATCTCTTACTGTTACATCCCCGGGCAACGCTGAGCTCTACTGCTAGTAATCTATACAAATAATCTTTTTATTTAGACAAAGTATTTCTTGAGCAATTCCAGGCACTGGTGTAAGTGTAAAATAATAATATGTGTAGTTATTAGGTTGGTGCAAAAATAATGACGTTTTTTTTTTACGTTAAAAAATACGTCAAAAAACGTCATTATTTTTGCACCGACCTAATATATAGGATACTGAATTAATGAAATATATGTTTATATAACCAATATCTGCTGGATGCTTTTTATATAAATATTTACAGACGACATAGTTTGTTTGCATCATAAAACCAAATACTCGCAAAAGTATTTATTAATATTTTTTTTATAAGATTTGCTATTAAAAACTGAAATTCAGACAATATATTCCGCATATGATCATAAATACATCCTAAAAGATTATTAACACTGGTTGGTTAATACGAATTTTATTGTGAAAACATTGACTTTCATAATAAAATTTTAAATATATATATCTAGAGAGAGAGAGAGAGAGAAGTGGTAAATTTACTGGCCAGGGAAAAAAGTCTATTATTTATTAACTGGGGTGGAGGATCAAGTCATTTACTAATATGAAGAAAGAAGTTTATTATATATTGTCCAAAGAAGAGAAGTCATCTATTTACCAACATGAAGAAAGAAGTTTGGCCATTTACTGAGCAATGATGAGAACTTTGCAAGATACTGACCAGGGAAAAACATCTGCAATTTACCAATATTAAGAGAGGAACTGGTTATTTACCAAAATGAAGATAGATATTGGCCTTTTAATAATCTAGAAAGAGAAGTCATCTATTGATTGGTTGCTAACAAGGAATTCTCTTCCTCATCATTTTTGGATTTATTTCTTTCTTTGTAAGAAATGAAAATATTTTTATAAAAAATAAAAGCATTGATTATATCAAACACAATTTTTTGGTTTAATATGTTTTTGTTAAAATTTGTTAAAAGAATATCACTGAGTGTTTCTATATTCGAATTGGAAAAAAAAATGGTGGAATTTTTTTTTTTTCACCTTTTTCAAGTATGTTTAGTTTCATCTATATGATCTACCAAGTAGAATGTAGAAAAAACTTAGGACTTCTTAGTAATACAATCCGTTCTGACAGTTTTATACTTGCAGATGATGATTGCTAACAAAAGTTCTTTTGAATGTTGAAACCTGAAACTGAAATTCTCTTTTTTTTTTCTTTTTTTTTGTTGGCTTTCTCTCCCTCTAAGAAACAGAAAAATACAAATGAGTACAGAAATCTGTAAGATTTATGGAGGGAATTCAGCGCAAAAATCACCATATGTGCTAAATAGTTATTTATATCTCCTATTGTTGATTTTACAAGCATAAAAAGTATATTCGTAGATTCTTTAGCAAGCTGACCTTGCTAACCACTGTACTATTTTAGTCAGCCAAATATTAACTTAGTCGGTCACAAGGCTACAGTAACATAGCACAGGTTAGGAATAAATTAATTAATTGCCCCCCCCAACAGCTCCTTTCCCTACAAACAAAATGTTACTAGCCTCTCAGTACTCTGTTGCTATCTTCCCATTATTTTGATTTTTGTTTTTTTTTTTTGTTTTTTTTTAACTTTTCACCCCAAGCCAGTAGGATGCAAAGGTTCTGCAGGGAGTGAAAGAGAATAACATTATTAAAGACAATGAAAGAACAGGAATCAGGAATCAGAAAATGGTCATTAGTGTTGAATTTAAATTTTTGAAGATTGTTGTTGGCAGAGACCAAAGGAATTTGAAAGGAGTTCCTCAGACAAGAAGCATGAGAAAATAAATCATTAGAATAGAACATAGTTACATCTAGCTAGTTCAATGGTAAAACAATGAGACCTAATTGCCAATCTAGTATTACACTTATATTTATGCAGACACCAAGGAGTAGAGCTCATCAGAATAATGAAAGGAAAGACACAGGGAAGGCAAGACATGTCAGTGAGAAAATGGCTAAAGTCAAGATGCTAGGTCAGGATTGATTACAGACTCTTCTTTGAATTTTAAATCTCGAGATATATAATAGGAGCACCAGATTCGATATGGCAGCAGAATTCAATATACGAACAAACGGTAGATTCATAAATGTGCAAGGTGAATTCTGATGAGAACAGTTGTCTGGCCTGACACAGTGAATCAACTTTCTTGGCAGCAGATTTAGCAATTGATTCAATATAATCATTCCACTTCAAGTCAGTCGAAAACATGATTCTAAGAAAGTACAATGAGTCACTCTCCTGGAATTTGCCATCGGTCATACTGGTGGCAAGCAGAAAAGGTTCTCTATGGTGATTAAATGAAAGCAGTTTTGTTTTGATGATTTTAAAATTTACAAGCCATTCCTTGCCCCAGTTTACCACTGTTGGGAGGCCCTTTTCAAGATCAGTTGCCAGTTTTATTTTGTCAGACTTGTTGGACTTACTTACTAAGACAGGAGTAAATAGTCATGTCATTTGCATAAATATCTATTTGGAAATTGATGACTTTGGGAAGGTTGTTGATAGAGAAATTAAACAACATAGGTGCAGTGGTAGAGGGCCCTGGGGAACCCACGCATTTGTAATAAAGGTAGTGTTGAACAGACATACTGCTAGTTCATTTCTCGTTAATGCGTTTGTTAAGAATGATTGGATTAAGCCAAATATTCATCCAAAGACACTATAGCCCTTGTATTTGTGGAGAAGGCCAGCATTACAAGCCCTGTCAAATGCCTTTGAAATATCTAGAACCACAGCCCAAGCTTTGCTGTATATATGTGGCTTTATAGACAAATTCAGTGATAGGCATTAGCACTTTGATGGTTAAACTTGGAGAAATGGAAGCCATATTGTTTATTCAAGAAGTCAAATAATATGCTTCACCAACTCGGCATTGATTAGAGTCTTTGCCAGAACGACCCGGGTAAAGAGCAGTTTTGTTCGTCGCCTGACATACCAGTGGCACCAGGAGTGAAAACCTGTAGTGCATGATGTGCAAAGTGAAACAAGAAGAGAAAAGGTGGAGAGCAGTGAAATGATTAGCAGCTGCAGAGAATGAAACTCAGAGATACTGACTTCAAGGTGTGTGGTGACGATGATCAAATAGTCACCAAACTACCCGCCTGCCTGAACCACACTTGCAGCTGTCACCCTGACATGAAAATCCATTGGCAAAGCCACCCACTCCCAACCTTCCTTGAATGCACACAGCAGCAACACTGCCATCAGACTATGGCACAGAATAAAGGCTACAGCCCTGTATGCGTTTCTCACTTCATATGGACACCGTCCGACCAATCTGGTCATCAGTGCCAATTCATCTTCCAAAGATACAGATCCATTTTGCTGACTTCTCTTGCCTACATTGATGCCACCAATGAGTGACCTGCTGTGGATGATGGGTACTTACTGTTTGTAAGAAGAGAATTTTTGAAGTTTTAACTCAATCTGGATGCATTGCAAATGTGAGCAAATCAAACCCTTGCAATCAGTGAAGAAACTGCAGCTTAATAACTTTATTTGAAATAAAATGAATTACAAGTAATATTGTCACCTCTTCTTGTTTTGTGGGCTGTTTCAAAATTAGAAATTTCCAACTAGACAAAAATTCCTTTAGATAAATATTATTATTGGTGTGAGCATAACAGAAACACTGTGTGACAAATTTTCGAAATTACTTTCTCTTTCTAAGAATGTTGAATTATTTTCCACTACAGTTCTGTATTGTATTTTTGTATTTGAAATTAAAAATTAAATCACCGCAAATCTTTAGTTGATAGAGGAAATCGTTCTTCTTCAATGTGCTGTATCCTTTTATGGGTTTTGCTGCACTGTGCATAGCATGGTAGGTCTTAGCGCTAAAGGTTAGAACTGGTGGAACTTAGGAATGTAGTTCATCTGAGCACTTTCCATGGAAATACTGATAGTGGTGGGAGGCTTGCTGCATTTCATCTGTGAGAAAGGGGTTATAGAGTAGAAAATAATTTGTTGCCCACAAGGACACAAAGATACTTTGGGACTCTATTGACAGTGGAAAGCAAAGACTGGGTAGTACCAGCCCATCTATGGTTGGCAGTACTCCATTTTTGGCCTGATCTGGCTCTTCTAAAGGTAGAGGATAGCAAGAGGAGTCAGGGAACTAACCATTTTCCAGTATGTTTAGTGATGGATCATATGCATATGGGTTGAGATTAAGTCCCAGTATACATTCAAGAAACAGGGCCCTATTGTGATTGATGATAATTATGTTAACTAGTTTTTGTCTATGACAAATGCCTACTAGATGAATATTAAAGAACCTGTGGTTAATAAAAGCAGAGAGGTAAAAAAATTCTCACCAATTGGGCCACCTTCCATGTGGACTCAAACTCCAATAGCCCCCTTCTCACAGACAAAACGTTGCAACCCTCTCATTGCTCTATCACTATTTCCATGAAAAGTGACCAGACTAACTACATTCCTTAGTTCCACCATTCCTAACCTACACGGCTAAGATCCATCATGCTACTTACATTGTAGCAAACCACATTCTATTGGTGAGATATCAGTTCAACTGGAGCAGCTTCTTCCTGCAAACTGCTGCTCTGTGGAACTGAGTTGCATGAGAATGTTTTCCTGATTACTACCTGTTCAAGTTTAGGGTTAACTGTTTATCTTCCCCATATACCCACATAAACTGAAACTCTTACTTTGTAACCCATTAATTTGTGTGGCCCCTGGGCAATGTGAAGCGTGAACCTCACTGTTAAAAAGAAAAAAAAAATCCTGATTATGTCTAAATTTTTGAGTTTGTAAATTGGATTTTTGTATACCTTTTTACTCTCCTGCAAACTGAACATCCCATTTTATTGTTGAATAAACTAGATACAAGCATATGTTCTATTCTAATTGTTTCTTTTCTTGCACTTCTCACCTGTGGAACTCCCTTCTGATTTCTTGCTTCTCTGCCATCTACAATTTTCAGAAGTTTAAATGCAATGCAAATCACCATCTCCTGTCTCTGAGTTCTGTTCTTTTGTTGTCCTTTCTCTTCACTTCAGGTTTCTCATTCTCTAGTGGCATTATGGCCTTGTTTGCGGTGAAATGATTAAAAAAATCCTCTGCATATTAATTTCTTGGGATTTAACATTAAGTAACCCAACAAGAGTTGATATATTTACACTATTTACATCATTTGGTCTATTGTCCTCATCTTTATAAAGATGAGGACAACAGTCTGAACGATGTATATATAGTGTAAATAGTTACTACACCTCACCTCAGAAATACAGGCAGATATTGAAGTGTTGATATAACCTTCAATTAACCAAATTCTTAACTTCTACAGAATCACGACTAGTAAGGAAACCAAGATAAATTTTGTATATTGCACATATGAGACCAATACTGCTATGTATTTATAAATTCTTGATAAAATCCGAGGTACAAATATGCAGTTTTATTGGTCCTGACCTGGCATCTTGGCTTCACTTAATTTCCCACCACTGTAATGTAGCTTCCCTGCGCCTTTTTTTTTATAAATACTTTCATGGTAATTCTAATGAACTTTCCAACCTAGACTTTATGAATTTAAGCACTTTACTAGATTAACAGTAAAGTCTCATCATTTTACAGTTGAACTAGCTAGCTGTAACTAAATTCTATGTTAACAGTTTCTTTTATCATACTATTGATAACTATTGCCATTGCATTTATATTTTTGAAGATCAAAGTTGAAGCTAGAAGAGAGTTCCACCGGTGAGTAGTGTGAGAGAGAACAACTGTTAGTATAGAACTTATGATTACATCTCGCCATTTAAATTGTAAAATGATGAAACCCTGTTGCCAATCTAGTGCCACACATTCATAAAGTCTAGGTACCAAAAAGGAAAGTGAATAATTACCATGAAAATATTTATAGAAAAACCACAGGGAAGCTACATTAATGTGGTGGGAAAGTGACTGAAGCTGAGATGACAGGTCAAGATCAATAATATTGCAGATTCTTATTTAGATCAAGTCTCTCTAAATACATAGCAGAAGCACCAGACCAGATGTGATGGCAATATTCGATGCATGGATATGATGGTAGATTTATAAATGTGTAAAATCTATCTAGCATGTCATAGTGAACCAACTTTCATAGCAGCAGACCTAGCAAGTAATTCTGTTAACCTGAGAAGTCACAATGAGTCACTTTCTTGGTGGTTAGCATCAGCCATACTGATGGAAGGTCAAAAAGATCTCTAAGTTGAAGAAAGAGAGCAGTTTTGTTTTGGAGGCATTAAAATTAGCAAAGCATTTCTTGTCCCATTTAACAACACATTGTAAATCATTTTTAAGATTAGCTTGTTGGAAAATATGATGATGTAATGGTATTTGATGCTTTGATAGTTCTAGGCTCATTTGTCAACTGCAGGTAAGGATTTCTGTCCAAATTTCTGGGATGAATTATCATTATTTACATGTGAGCTATTATCCTCATCTTTGTTGTTGTTGTTATAACATTTTGGCTATTATGCCCTCTAGCCTTCAGGTGTATATTGATCTGAGCTATCTTAAGGAATTTCAAATTGAACACTTTATTTAATCTATCATGATAGACTGTTCCCATTTCACTGTCCAGATCTCAAGATATATTGCCTAGTTCTTATTTTTCATACTGCTTAGTTATTGCTCAACCTGTTTCCACCGCGTCTAGGTACACACTGCCAAACCCAGGGAGTGAACTCACAATTACTGACACCAAATTCACAAACCAATACTAGGTTGCTTCTGCCCATTTCCTGATTACTTACAATGCATTCAATGCTTATGTCCGAGTGGTATATTGGGATAGCAGATTGAAATTCCAATTGAGTTATTTTTACATGCTGTTACACACAAATACCCTTGAGAAAGATAAGAATCCATCTCTTCTCTCTCCAGCAAGGGTTAAATAGCAGGACAGGCTGCATACTATAGCCATGGTTGTCAACTAGACAAGGAGAAGGAAAACTTGAAATTCAAACCAGCCTTGACTGGAATTTGAACTCGACTCTTGATTTTTTCATTCCTGGCTGCTATCATTTAAGACACCCGCACATCCATGCAACAAATAGTAAATACATTGTAATTAATCTAGGAATGAGCAGAAGTAAAAGAGATCTTTGCTCTCTGCCTACTCATTTTGTTTTGCCTCCTCACCACTCGACTGTCTGCCTTGACACATTGATGCTCCCTGCTTTCACTTCTTTGCATCTGTTTTCTCTTAGTGCATTGCATTCTCAAATCAAAACAAAATCTCTTTTCAGATTTATGTTTACAATATCTAATGTTGGTGGATGACTGTTTCTTGGTGCCGTCATCTTTCTCTCTTTGAGAACAAATTTTATCCGTTAACATTCATTAGTCCCACTATAAGCCACATTTGTCAAAATCAAAAATTATTGATATTTTTTTTTTTTTTCCTAATCATTTTAGAAGTTGGGTCTGTGCATGTCTATATCTATAATTCTCAAAATGTCTGTGTGTGTGTGATTGGATGTTGTTTATGTGTTTCCACAGTTTTCATCCAATTTCAATGAAATTTTTTTGTTTGATGAATAACTCTTCAGTGCCAGTTTTGAGTCCAAATTGTTGGCAACAATGGCTCTCCACTACTTCCTGTCCATTATAACTCTCAGCAACATTTTACTGTTTACTATCTGTTCTTGGATATATATCTTCGTAAAAACTTTAATAAAAATAAATAGTTTATATTTTTACAATAATATTATTTATTATTATACAGTTCGCTTTTCAGGGCTAACCACCATTCAAATGGTTACCACCCCAATTTGGGGATGTGCCTCAGTTGCACCTAATTGTGGTTACTAATATTGATTTTCGGGTGGGCTGACTTTAAACTTAAACTGCTCCAATTGAACGGTAAAAATTCCCAGTAATGAAAGACCCCGTCAAAGACGGGTTATACTGCTGGTAATATCAATAGAGCAGTGATTGTCAAACAACATATTGCAGCAATATTGTCAAGGCATACCTACACACACACACACACACATATATATATATATATATATATATATATATATATATATATATATATATGAATGACCCATGTACTTTGTACTTACATGAGAAACAATATATTACTAGGTTTATATAAAAAATAAAATATTACTAGGTTCATATAAAAAATAAAAGTTTACTAAATCAGTGAAATTAATTAGCTATTTTTGCTGTCATTGTCATAAATTTTACTTAAATAATATTTAAATATAAATTAAAAAAATAATTGTGACTTAGTAATACATACTTATACTTGATGTGAAAATAATTCTACATACTGTAAGTGATTCTAATACATTTACTTGTTCTTAAAAGAAATATAGTATATTAAAAATTAAAAGTGAAAATATTTTTCAAATCGTAGTTAAATAAAACGTATTCTAACTTAAACACCCCCCAAAAAATCTTTAAATATACAAATAGAAAAAAATGCTGTAAGAATTTTTGCCATTACCAATAACATTTTAAAAAAAAATCCAGACGACATGCATTTAATGGATTTCATTGAAAAATCCATCCCTACCCCTACCAAAACATAACTAATAACAGATACATCAAAATACAGCAATAATGAACATGCAAACACCCCTAGTCTGGTTGAATGGATTTCTCTGTATCCTTGGAAATGTGAATTATGAATTTTGCTGTCTTTAAAACCCAGTAATTTAATCTAATTCGCTTGAGGATGAAATGGAAATAATGTCTTTAATTTAATTACAAAATTAAATTCGAAGCTTTCAGCTTTCATTTTTGAAACATGGTTAGAACTGTGTAGCAAAAAAAAACATATTTTAAATCAATTAATTTATATATATATATATGTATGTATGTATGTGTGTGTGTATGAAATGGTAGAGGGTTGGTATTTGAATAAATAAATATGTGTTAAAATTTTTATCCCACATTAGCTAAAAGAGTTCTATCAGTTTTATTGTAATTTTCTACTTATTTATGTGAATTAGGCTTCTCAAACTAAAAAATAAAATAAAATAATAAGTGAGAAAGACTACACTCGACTGAAGAAGAAATGAGTGTCTGTTTATCGCACATTTGACCAAACATTGAAGAAATTGCCAAAAAAAAAAAACCCGCCAGGCATGGTTTTAACACTAAATAAGCTGCAAAAATAGTTGAATAGAAACATTGAAATAAAGTAAGTTCATATTTGTGTGTATATTTTTTTTAAAGTCTATTGTTTTATTTCATAACATTTAAATGTATACCATTTAAAAATTTTTCTAAGTGTACCATGATATTTTCATTTGCTTCTCTACAGGTTATTTAAAGCCAGCATATCTAAGATTGTAAGAATTTTTTTTATTTTTTGAGATAATGGTTTTATTGATACAAATCTTACTACTTGAAAATTCATACCTTTCCCAGAAATATTTGCATGCAAATGAATATAACAAACTGAGATGTTGAGTGTTTCCGCGTGAGTGTATTGAAATAAGGACAAACACATACGTAGGGAAAAATACTGGTATATTCGAAGAGGTATTTACAACAGAGAGATTAGTAGTCAAACGAATGCAGGTTAGTCAGTAACAATCAGAAAGAGTATAAAGTCCAACTGTATCTTCCGGTAGAGAGACGGAAGTGTGATGGTCACCTGATCTCCCCAGAACTCTATAGAACTGTCCTATTAGTAGTAGAGAGATCAGTCCATTCTGATGAGAAGGTGGGTGTGCCCCAACACAAACTCTACTGGAATTGGAACTTGGTTCTCTGATTAATAATTCCATGCCATTATCCATTATATTACCCACATTTCCAAGCTTACAGCACCCAAGCAGTTATTTATCTAGGTACTGACCAGGCTCAACATTGCTTAACTTTGGTGAACATACGGGAATCAGTGTTTCAACATGATGTGGCCATAAGCCTACAAATGTCATGTTAGGAACTGCTTACGTAATTGATAATTTACAATGATGTGAGCATAGTTTCAAACTGGATATTTGTAAATAAAAACAGAGTACAGATAACTCTTTATGAAGCTGAGGATCGATTTGAGACTATCTTCGTGTTATGCTAAAATGATTTTTTAAAAAAATCTGTTTTTTTTTTTTATTCTGAAAAAAAGTAACGTTTTAAGAAAATTCTCATTAATGTCAATCTACAAAAATTTTTAAAAACATCCCTCTCAAGTGAACTGTCTAGGCCTTATTTCTTTACGTGCTCCAGAAAGTTCAGCCGTTTCTTTCTAACTGTAAGCATAAGTTTCTTAATAGTTCCTATTTTTCTTAAAACTTCCTCATTACTCACATGCTCTGTCCAGGGTATATTTTGGCATTTGCTAGTAAAATACCTCTGTGACTTCAAGTCTCTTCTTCATCTGTAATATGAGCTCAGGTAAAAAATGGTGACTGAGACACTGGGTTTAGAAGTCCCAAAAATTCATACAAGGACACATGGTCCAGTTGATAAGAGCATTGATTGAATCCAGTGACTTGATCCAAAGCATTGCAAGTTCAATACCTGCCTGCAGTTGAGGTGAACAAAAACTTGGAGTTATAAATGATACTGAGACATCAGAAGAGACATGGCATGAAGAACTAGAACAATCTACCCCCGTTGTCAAAATAAAAATAAAGGGTTCAGTTCAAAATTCTAATCACCTGAAGAAGGCTGGAGCATACAACGGTCAAAATGTCATGAATATGCCAACACTTTGAACAATGTAAATAGTGTAAATAATCTGTAAGGAAATTGTCCAATATTCAATGTCATATTTCTTTTTTTTTTCTTTTTTCAGTAAGGTTAACCCTGTACAAGGCCTTAGAGCCACTCAAGGTAGAGGGTTATATTAAGAGGCAGTTTATGCAGATACTAGAGGAAGATAACAGTTAACACTAAACTTGAACAGGTTAAGATTGTAGCGCTCGGGGAAACATCCTTTTGGGAGTTGGTGCCACAGAGCAGTAGTTCGAGTGGAACATTTCTCCCCAACAGAACATTGAGAGAATTTAGATGGTTTGTTACAATGTGAGTGGCATGGTGGGTCCTAGTCATGATGATTAGAACTGGCGGAACCAAGGAATGTAGTTTGTCTGAGCACTTTTCATGGAAAGAGTATCAGAGCAGTGAGAGGCTTGCCATATCTTGCCTGTGGGAGAGAGGTTGAAGGGTGAAAAATAATTTGTCACCACAAAAAGAACTCGGAGACACATTGGACCATTTCAAGCTTGGGCAGTTCCTGCCCAAATATGATAATGTTACTCCATTTTAGGCCTGACCTGGTCCTTGTAAAGGTAGAGGATAGCATGCAGAGTCAGGTACTTACTGGAGCATTACAGAGTCACCCATTTTATTTGCATCTGGAACAAAATCTCAAATGTCCTAAGTATTAGGATATCATCCTGTCCTGAGTATGACGATAAACTACATCCAGCAGGATCCAACTGATCGGGAGGTTTTGAGGAGCATGGAACCATCTTTAAATTGCTGGTGTTCCCAGGCGCACCCTAACCTGGGGTGGTAGCACCTGTTAGGGTTCCAGCTATGGGCAAATAGTTAACTCCCAAACTGGGCTTAAAACATTATGAAAATGTAAAAATAGGTTTTAATACCAGAAATTATTACCAGCAATACATTTTTGAAAAAAAATATTAGTAATACATTTTTGAAAAAAAAAAAAAAATTACCGGTTATATATTTAAAAAAAAAAAAAAAATTACCATACATTTTGAAAAAAAATTTTGTCAGCATTAAATAAGCCATTGAGGTTGATATGCCGTAAACCAAACCAAATCATCATTGACTGCCCATTGTATTAATCAAAGACATGAGAAATTAGATTCATCTAGGTCTAGAATTGCATGACAGTCATATATCTGGGTGTATGCCCATTGGTAATTGAGCAGTCTCAATGCTTCAGTTGTTAGTACTCCAATGGAGTAGTAACAACTGTAGTAGTAAGTAACAACATCTTTGGAACCCTGCAGGATATTTTGCAGTCTCCTCTTGAAGCTGACTTTGACAGCCATTTCATTGCTTCCTGCACTTTAGTTCACCATACAGTGTGATTTTTGGCAATCAAATGTTGCCCAAATGATAGACATTCCCAGACTATCATAGTCATTGCTGCTATCAGGGCTTTTGCGTTAGAGACATTGTCTTTCCATGAGATATGCATGATGCATCACAAATAGTGGCACTGCAAAGTTGTCAACCCCTTGATATATTCACGGTATTAATTTCATTATAAAAAGCAACAATAAAAAGATATTTTTGATGGGATACAGAATTTAATAATAGCAATAAAAGTGGGTATGTGAAAACAAGAAGAAAGTATGGCAAAAAAAGAGGGGTAACAAAAAAAAATTCACATTATCGTAAAGTGGTTATATCAAAACATTTATCATTATTATTTTTTTTTTTTTGTTTCTCTGCTTTTTTATTATTTATTTTATTCTTGTTTTAACATAACCACTATTAATAAGAAGATAAAAATTCTGATGAATTACCAATAAAAAAAAGTGCTTATTCTACAAAATTGAAGTAATTAACACATTATGGGATTCAAGAAAGGGCAAAACTTGTGGATTGAACAGTTTGGTACAGTGTCAGCAATTTAGTAAAGAGATAGCCTTTAATCCACAAAGCTTAGCGCAACAGGTAGTTTTGAGAGTAGCAAGATAGCATTTGACATTTTAGTTGGCCTTGCTTGTAACTTGTTTCTTGCATGGTTGAAAGTCAGGAGTTTTTCTTGGAAATGATTGAATAACATTGGGCCTGACATTCAAATCTCAATAAGCAAGAGCCCCAAAGACTGTTTCTTAGCTATTTCCATGTACTTGATTCTTCAAGAAGGGAAATGTATGTAGAAGAAAATTAAAGAGATTAGTGATCTGTTTTTAATCAACCATCTTTAACTTATGGTTCCTAGAGAGTAAAAAAATTGTTGCATAGCCCCTTGGTGGGAGTGGTCTTAGGGTGACAACGTCAATTCAATCATATGTTTTATCTACTCTATCTCATCTTCTTCCTCCGGTGATCACTAGTCAGTTTTGATTCAGAGATGAAAGAACTTCAACATCGGGAATTTTAACTTAGCTATTTTATTAACATTGACGTATACATCTCTAACTATCCAGTGGGGTTGCCTTCTCCCTACTGGGAAGCCATTTCTAGATATGAAAAGATAACATATCTACATTATTCGACAATTAAGAAACGACTTGCTGAAAAACTCTTCCTATATCTCTATCATTTCCACGCTCATTCAGCCCATCAAAATTGACTTCCTTTGTCTTGTATCTGACCTTCTAGGGTCAACTCCAAGAAGTCCAAGCATAGATACACTTCTCTAAAAAATAATAGCCTGCTAAACTCTTATTTAACAGTTTGTTCTCAAATCATGTAATTAGTTTAACCTTAGTTTATGTCCAAAGTCTGTCTGAAAAGTAATGGAATTAGTGTCACAAACAATTTATTTCAATTCCAAACAACAAAGTACATGGTTTCCCCTTCAAAGTAATCCCACTCAAGTCTAATGTACTTTTCTATCCTAGTCTGCCAGGCTTCAATGCACTGCTGGAAGGAGTCTTCTTGGATGCTCATCAGCTTTGTCTCTACAAACCTCTGACCTAAAAAAGGGGTCTCCTTGATGATCTCCTTGAGCTTGGGGAAAAGAAAATAGAGTAGAATCCCTCATTTCTGTTTTTCATGAAATTTACTTTGGTTAATTTCTTATGCATATTTCAACCTAATGGCTTGTATTGGTGCAAAAGATGATGGGAATAAGAGGAAAATAACAACTTTGGAGTTATCACAAAAAGTGGAAATTTTAAACAGACTAGATGCTGGTGAAAGTTCATTGTAACTAATGGTTGACTTCAACATAGGAAAGTCAACATTGTATGATATAAAATCTTCCAGAAGAAACTATTCTCCATTATTCACACTGTCACAATGAACAAGGTAATAGAAAACATGATTATGATGAAACTTGGACGGAAATTGAAAAAGCTATTGAAAAGGTTGTCAGTTTTATGGAAAGAAAACAGCATTCAGCTATGATGATAGCAATAATGCACACAGTTAAAAAGTGTCTCTCATCTAAAAAATTTTCAGAATAAAAGCAAAACGAAATGCAGAAAAAGTTGGAAATAACAGCGATTTAAAGAAAAGAAAAAAATCCTTGTTATATTATGTTTTGCATACATGGCATACTTAATTTAATGAATTTTCATTAACGTTACATAATTTCTTTTTCTTTAGAATCAATTCCATTATATTTCGCTCACCATGAGTTTATTTTGTTTACTATAAAACATTAAAAATAAATGTTAAACCTGATTTCAGATCTTTTATTTTAATCTAAATATAACCCCTCATATCCAGACTTTGTAAACAATTCCTCATATGTGGAAGGCCTTCTTAGTCTAATTGTCAGGGATTCTACTGTTGTCACACAGAGCAAGATCAGGTGAATAGGGTAGTTGCTTCAATATGGCAATGTTCTTCTCAGCCATGAACTGCTGGATGCTCAGGGCTGTGTAAGTAGGTTGATTGTCATGATAAAGCAACAACAATTTGTCCTACCACAAAAGAATGTGAAAAAAAGGTAAGAGTTGTGGAAAGCTAAGATTACAGTTATATGCATCCAAGATATCATATTAAATGATAATACAATCAGCTGATCCCTCTTTTCACCCACACAGTACAACCAGTCCCATTAACTTTTCAAGCAGACCTTGTATGTACAGGGTATGATGGATAAATTGTTAACATTTTATATTTTTAATTTTGTGCATGCACTTTGTTTTTGATTTTGTCAACTGCACAGTAGAGTAGGGTCAGTTGGGCACCATCTGTAAGAAAAAGAGTACTACGACGCAATTCACTCTGCCAGAAATTTGAAAATGACATTCACACCAGAAGCTTCAATATGAACATTTCAGAATGTTTGTGTGTGTATATATATATATATATATACACACATGTGTATATATGTATATATATATATACCCAAGTATATGATTGGTGTATATGGAATGAATTCCAATAACCAACAATTACTATTCTTAAAAGAGTGCTCAATACAAAGTAGAGCAGATATAATTATTTATTTTTAAAGAAAAAAAATTTATAACATAAATGTTATAAAATCACTACAAAAATAGCCATTTTGTTTCAACACCTTCGGTGTCTTATCAAGTGATGACGTTGAATGTAAAATAAATGGTTTTAAAAGTTTCAAATTAATTAATATTCTACGCAAGGGGAAAACGTTGTTACAAAGGCTAGATGGACCAATCAGAACACAAGTACAGGAAAATTCAAAAAGCTTGATAAAGAAGTCCTGTTATAATATCTATTCAGATGTTTAGTATTAAAAAATAATTTATTCCAACGAATAATTACTAAATTATATGATAAAATTTAATATTAAAATTTAAAACTGCTAATTACAAAATCAAAATTTAACATTTATTCGCTATCAAGTTTACAACTATAAAATTACTGAGGAGAAAAGAAGAAATATATATGTTATTCAATTTATTTTTTCATTGAAGTTACTTTAGCTATATTTAATATCCGGTCTTTTTACAATGTATACATTTTAATCCTCATGGTGTGTAAATGGGGTCCTAAACTCACGCGTAAAACAAACGCAGTCAGATTCTAATACAAAAGCACCAAGACATATACACACACAAAAAAGGGACAAGACAGAGAACATCTCCACAGTCTGTCATGGAAAAAAAAAGGGGGGGGGGAAAAGGGAAACCAACACACATGTACATATATACATAATTAAAAGTGGATGCACT